>WUQG02039072.1:347-10727 GCA_011317285.2 Androctonus mauritanicus | reverse complement strand
AAAAAACAAGAGGACAATTGAAGTACTGAGGAAAAGTCACTAAGAAATTGTTTAAAAAATATGAAGTGATTTTTATCAAGACCTTCAATAATAATAACTGTGTGCATATTAAATACTTTTTTTTTACTTTCTTCAAAGATTGCTAAACTTATCTTAATCAGAATGTACATGGCAGTCAGTTAATGACAATGGAGAGGTAAAGAGTAAAGGTTCTAACCATTCTTCTCTATTAGCAGGCTCTCCCCCTCTCTATTGACACCAGTTGATCACCGTATACATTTTGATTTTAAATTTAAAAAATGTGTATATCAATATATATTTATATACTTTATATGAGACCCCTAAAACTATAAGAAATACAAAAAATTCACTGTTAATAATTCATTCTCGAATTGCCCCCTTAAAAATCAAATTGCCCCATGTTGGGAATCACTGCTTTAGACACTTGTCCTAAACAGACACCTGCACTCACAAACGCCAGCTGATTTAATGGCGTCAGGGACAAGGGTCCATAGGATGGACAGTTCAATTTATAGATATTTGTCACTGTCCTGAGTCCAACTCTCTCTCTGATTTCGTCTCTGATTTCCTCTTCACTGAAGGGAAAAACAAAAGAATAAATAATCAGGAAGTGGAGAGAGACACTACACATACGACCTATGTTCCTGTCTCTCATACTGTGTAGTTTTTACATTACATTTGTTATAAAGCACTGTTACTAGGTGTTTATGCACATGGAGCAAATACATTTTTATACAAAAATGAAACAAATATATTTTGTATGCTCCAATAATGGACAAAAAATATTTCCATGGCCATAAATGGGGCAAATATATTTTTATGCTCTCAAAAACTTTTTATTAAATTGAAACCCTTGTTTTGCCCCTGGGATGAGTGCTGTACTTGTACCACTTTTGTTACAATGCTGTTTATTACTAGAGCATTTTATTATGATTTTGTTTAAAATTCTTGAAGCGTTTTTCATATTTCTAAAATTTGAAAATGAAATAGCATGTTTATATATACAAAAATTCATAATTATAATGTTTGTACCTTGAGGACTTCTTGCATTAAACAAGTTGAAATTGGATATAAGGCTATTTCACTTATGCATTTTATATTTTGTTTTTGCATTTATATAAAATTCATAAAATACCAAAATTCATAAAATTTTTGCTCATTCTATATAAAATTAAATAAATATAAAGAATAACATATTGTGATAATAATTTAATAATTTTATTGACATAATATAATAATCTAATCTTTTATAATTATTTTAATTAAATTTGATTTTAGTCTGTAGTAGCTGCCAAAGCTGAGCCTGATACTATTTTATTAAAAAGAGACATAAATCAGAAGTTAACTTTAAACAACATTGATATTGGTACAAAAAGCAAAAAGATTGTTATGAATGGTAAGCAAAAATAATTATTTTTTAATTTATATACTTACTTTTAAAAAAAATTTTAAATGCTATTTCTGAATCATTGAACTTTATCACATATATTCATAAATAAACTGAGAAATACTGGAAGGAAATTATTTTTATAATAGATTTGGCTTTGTTTATTTCTAAATCAGTTAAAAACAAAGAAACTTTTTTTAAGGTTCAAGTTTATTCAATCACATTGCATTTTTGTCATGTCTTTGTTCCACTCATGTGATCCACCATATTTATTCCTAATAAAGATTTTATTCTATATATTCTATTCTTTATTCTATTCTTTAAAATATAATATGTTGCAATTCTTAGCGATTCTGAAAAAACAATTTAGATGATCTCTGAAAGTTTTGTCATGTAATAAATATAGATTTATAAATCTTCTGCAGAATAATCAATCTAATATTCAAATATCAGATTTATATTTCAGAAGATTGGGTATCATGGCTGGCTTAAAATCTACTTTCATAAAATGAATCAAAATTTCTTTTGTATATTTTAGTTTTTATATTCTATCATTTAATTATTTTTAATAGTAATATATTTTTGTTGATATTTGGAAATATGGAAAAATTTATTTTAAAATTTTTTTGATATTATCTAGTGAACTAACACTTCAATAAAATTGTATTGTAAAAAATTTGGATTAGAGTTTATTTGCAGTAAGATGAAATTGTTTGTGCTAGAATTTATTTGACAATTTCTGCATAAATAAATTGAATGATAATGATGATGATATTAATTTAACTATTAATAAATAAATTAAGCTTCAAAGAATTAAAAATTAAATATTATAAATTTTAATTACCATATATGCTTGTATATAAGTCAAGGAATTTTTTCTGAAAAAATTTTGAATAAGAGGGATTGGCTTATACACAAGACAAAAAAATTGGAAAATTTTTTGAGTTAATAATTAATTAATTTTTAAATTTGAACTAAGGTGGTGCTATGTAGTAATTAATAATTAGACTAGAATTTTTAAATAAATTTTCCTGAAATAAAATTTTGTCACTGCATCAAAACTGAATCAGATCTTTGGCAGGCCCATACCGTCCATAGGGGCAAGATCGTGTGGCGCATGACAGCGCCGAGTCAAAAAGGCGCCGGGCTCTACCGTTTTAAAAAATTCCAAACGGAAAAAAATATTTCCCTTCAAAAAACCAAATTTAACTTTTCATTATATCTATGGTGATGGTGAAATTCTAATACTCATTAAAACAAGCAGTCCATCTCGCTCTTTAGCTATATATTTTTCAAATATTTAACATATTACATATGTAAATTAATTTGTTTATAATTGTAAGATGATAGTGTTTAGCCACTATATTTGGTGTTAGATATGTTTAGTATATTATTTCGCTTCGCTCGCAGTGTTATTTTTTATAATATAAATATATGTATAATTATTCAATAAATGTGTTTGCGTGTAGGTTTTAACAAATCACAAAATATTTACACATTTAAAAAAATTAAAAGTAAATCGTAATTTTTTTTTGTTATTTTTCGTATTATTTTTATGTCAATAAAACGTCATTTCAAGTGTTAACCATAAACAATTTTCCACTAATATCGCCATTGCATAAAGGCACTCATTAGACATTTGCACGACGGCGCCGATTAGGCTTGGCGCGGGCCTGGCCGCCCCGGACAAATGTCGAGGTTGCCCGCCCCTAGAGCGGGCGCTGAGTCCAGGGCCCCCAAAGTTAACGGTCCGTGCCTGTTGTTACTGAAATAGCACTGTACTTTTATCTCTGACGCTTTTGCCCCTATTGCAATCGCAAGAATTAAAATGCAATGAAAGTGATAAACTAACTCAGAGAGAGATTGAGAATTAAAACAAACAGTATTGCAATACTTGCCATAATCAGAATTCGAACCCAGACTTTTAAATTAGAAACTGGATACATTAGCATCTTTACTGTCTGACTAACTCAATTGAGAAAGACGGTAAGCCATGTAGGAGCTGCGGAGAGCAAACTTTCTAATAAGAAGGCGAGCGATGTAATGCGATGCGTCCTGGCAACGCGACGCGTCATGACGCTTTGTGTACTCGATGATGATTGGCTGGCTTTAAAGGGTCATAACTCGAAAACAATGAGATTTAGACCATATGTTCATTAGACATATTTAACTTATTTCGATACCCTCTATCAATAGGTTACACAAAATTTTACGACGAAGTTTTCTTCATCCTGTATATTATATATATAAAAAAAATGTATTTGTATATTTATCACAAAAAAACAATTGCAGAGCAAGATGCGAACCTCCGACCTCGCGCATCGAAGGTCCGCGTTCTAGCGCAGCGCCGCCGAAGCTCAACCACCGAAGCCCCAACAAAGTAGCTTTTTTTCTAAGAGTCATTGGTGCGCCAAAATTTAAATTTGGATTTTCTCATAAAAACAGACAAAAGCGATAGTGCTCGCTTTGGGATATGACACAAACATTAAGAAATATAAAAAATTTCTGAATGTTAATTTTAACTTTTAATTTCTAATTTAAATTTCTAAATTTAAATTCAGAAATTTTTAAAAGTTTTTTGTATTAATATAAACAAAAATCCGTTAGTCTTTAACTTATCACATAATGGGAAAAGCTATATATTTTCACCTTCACACATTATAATCGGTCATTCCATTCTGATCAGATTATTTTTTAAATGTTTATAATATAATTAAAATGACTATTTTTTTAATCTATTAACCGATTGATTCACTTTTACTCAAATGTTTATTTCATGTCATATTAATTTAACTGATAATAAAGGATCTTCGTTACCTTTCTCGTTTTTAAAATATTGATGAATATTGTAAATAATCTTTCTTCCCTGATGAATTGACTTTCTACATCCCAAATTCGAATATTTTCATCATAAGCCCAAAACAAATCAAACTTAATGATGATAAGCTCTCCGTCACTGATAACACCATAGGATAGGTAAATTATTTAGATAAAATTTATAAATTATAAATAAATAAATATATTTTCAACCTATAAATGGTATTAAAATTGTATATATTTTCAGATTAATTGGCTCATTCGTTTATCCGACTTCAGATCAGTCCCCTAAGGGTCACTTAATAGGGAGTCTATTGTATTCAGTGGCGTACTACAATGGTGCAAGTGATGCCACCACACCAAAGCCCATGTTTTACCGAAAGAATTGAGCATAAAAATTAACACAAAAGAAATTATTGATCGTTTTGCGAAGACAAAAGCAAGAAGAAAATTATTTTAGATAAATTATCAATAAAAATGAAATGTTATTCTTAGATTCATCAGTGCGGTACTATTGTTTTAGCTGTAAACAGAGAAAAACACATCTATATTTTAGCGCAAGTTTAGTTCTTAGTTGGTGATTTAGTAACGCCTGACGCACTTTTTTCATATTAAAATTCATTAATTGTCGGCCGGATTAGCCGTATGAAAACGCTTTGGAGTTCACTCCAACATCTCTTGAAATGTTTATCATGAGGTCCGGACCCGGCCTATCGATCCCTGTCCTCCACAATCTGGCTGACCCCTCTGCAGAGGTGAGCAGCTTCTGGAAGGGCTTGTTTTACCCAGTCACTTAGTATTCTTACAGAATGGAAAGTGGCATCTTCTGTTGACAAAAAAAAAAAAAAAACTGAAAACAGAATATTTTCCCGAGGGCCCATTTTATATTCTGCACCAGAGCCCACACAACTCTAGCTACACCACTGACTGTACTTTCCAATATTAAATGTTAATTAATTCTTTTTAGCTAATTCCAAAATGTTTCATATATCATAGTTTTCAAATGTTTCATACTAACTATACTATTTTAGTTCAGCATTTGGGCTAATGATGCCCAAATGCATTTTGTAATGAGAATTATATTTAATTTATGACACTCCCTGAAGGCTGTTATTCTTGATTATTGTCCATTTAAATGAATGCTTAAGATTTACAAAAGTTGATAAAACAAATGCCTTAAATAAATTTAACAGTTGTAAACTTTATTAATTCAAAAATGATACTTTTAGTTGCTACTTGATCTCAATTCTTATAACAATATGAGACATTTACTTGTTTAGACTAAGCTGCAGATTAAGTAAGTTTTCTTTTATAGTAATTTCAGCGGTTTATTTTTAGTGATAAATGAATTTCATAATTTGAATTATTATTTTAGTGAAATTAGGCTACAATATTCTTAAGTTCTTATCCAATAAATGTTGGTATTTGATACTTTACTGTATTACAATCAATACATGAATACAGTAATATTAATATGATTGTTTAATAACTAGCATCATTCATTCTTTTTATCATTATTTTTGAAAACAATAATAAATATTAAATTAATAATTGTTAATGCCATAGTAAATTTGCTAAATGGAAAATTCAGTTTTATCTTGGTATTGGCAATACAAGCTTATATGCTTGTCGTCATACAAAAAAATTTTACTTGAAATCTAAATGTTTGAAGTGTATTTTTAGAAAGGATAAATACATTTTTTTGCATGTTGTCATAATTTTCTTTAATTAAGTTACATAATAAACTACAAGACATGTTTAGTTAATCAATACCACAGAACATTATAAACTGTACAACATAAGTTCACAAAATATCATAATGTAACAAGTTACAAAACATACTTATACCTACAGACTGACAAATCAGAGGTCATAAAAGTCATATTAACATGGCAGCATTTTCTTTGGACATTACATTCAATGTTCAACAAAAGTGACAAGGATCAACACATTACAATGACACAATTCCATTGCTATCTAGTTGCCATCAGAACTGAACACTTAATGCTTGACACAATCTGACCAAACTATGACATTAAATTTTTTTGTATAAATTAAAACTGGCTCAAGAAATTCGTATATAAATTGTCATATAAGAAATTATATCAAAAATTGTTCAAATAATTTTTCTGATGATTGATATAGTTGGTTAGCAAAGAATAAGATTTTAGTAACAATTCATTTCATATTCATATAATCAATCAACAACATATATTTAGTTTTCTTCTAATCTCTTTCCTTTAACAAAAAATGTAAAATAAATAAAGTTTAATATGAGGTAGAATTAAACCAGACACAAAAAAATCCATTCAAGATAAATGTTAAAATACAGAAGATACTATCAGTCTAAATTATCTATACTACTATATGATTTATGTCCTTAGCTAATTTATCGTACTGTAGAATGTTTTTAATATCATTAAATAAATATCAATAAAATTGTCCTCCAATTGAAAAACTGAAATATAATTTTATTAATAATGACATGCTATTTTAATATCTGTATAAATGGAATGATCAAAATAAATAAATATAATGCCCAAAATGCATCACACTTTTCAAATATTTTTAAAGTGTATTTGATTTTAGTTTAAAATTTGTTGTGAAGATAATCTGTAAATATGGCCAATTTCAAAATGCAATGTAATGATAAAGATGTGCCATGTAATGCAGCACAAGAACCTGATTTAAAAATTCATTGCAATGGGACAATAACTCTTAAATGGAAAACATATGATGGGAGTCATATAATTTTGGCATTAAGTAATTTAAGAGAAAATAGAAAATTACACAGACATAAATGATGTGTGTTATGACAAGGTGTCAAACACTTTTTATATATTTATTTTTGACGATGACAATAATATTTGGACAGTATAAAGACAAGCTGTCTCACTATATGGACATGGACTTGGTCTTTATTTTGTAATAGTCCATTCATTTTATAGTTATCAGCCAATAATTTGATAAATGCTGATAAGAATTATATCAAAAAGTTTTGTCATTAAGACTGTTCTTCCTTACTATGTACACAAACCACTTAGTTTTACACGCCTGTGTTGTGGCCAAGAATAACCTTTCTTTTATTTATTTTTTAACGTCATGAGCAATTACCTAATTCTATTTGTGTCAAACCAAAAATAATTTTTTTTTTCCTATTTTTTCTATTAATAATCACAGTCTATTTTAGTAAGAGTCATTTACTTTAATAAAACAAATATATAAAATTTTAATTATTGCCTGATATTATATAAATTTTAATAGTACAATTATTAAAATTGTATTTTGTGTTTTCTTTTGAACCAAAAAAATTTTTTTTGAATAAAACAAAAATAATATAATTATTTTTCTTTGTTTAAAATTATATTTTTTATCAATAGAAAATAAGAATTTATCATACAAATAATACAATATGTTGTGATGTATTAAATTATTAACATAATATGAAGGATGTAAATAAGAAATATATAAATCTTTGACAAGAACAGGATAAATACAATAATCCAACAATCCATTTCATTTATATAATTCACATCATTTCATTCTTTTCTATGCCACTTTGACATCAATATATTTTGAAATTACCATTATATTGTCTCTCTTGGATTCCATGGAATGTTCATGAGGCAAGATTTTTTGCCTTTTGTTTGTATTATTTTTTCAATAAATTTTCCATGATCAATTCATAGCTGCATTTCTCTCTGAGACAGAAATAGTTATCTGTATTTTAATAATAAGGGAATATGAAACACTTTTTAATATGTATGCAGTGTTGACAGATGTCATCCCTAGGCAGATCTTCACAAGCTGATTGGACCAGTAGTATTCAGTACTTGAATGTGTATGTACAATGGTGGCATTCATCACGAATGATGTCCGAAAACCACATACTCTGGTCCAAAATAATGCTTGCACAACTCTCGACAGCTGGCAACATCACAACAATATGCAGCACTTCACAAAGACAGGAGGCAAGATTGAGCAGTGTCTGGAAGTTAATCTGTTCATGCCGATGGGTATGTTTGATATGTGACATCATTTGGATGAGTACCTTGGCATTTCTGTTAAAATACAAGAAAAATAGCATTTAAAAGATTAACAAAATTCATATAAAATATTAAAAGTATTATAGTATTGTAAGGATTTGTTTATAAAATCTTTTAACGAAATCTTATTTTCTGACAATATTGTATATATTTTGTTACCTTCTATAATATACTTTTCTTCAAATAATAATAAATAGTACCAGCAGGTAAATAATTTATTTTTTTGTTTTTTATTGTATATTTCATTAGTGACATTTTGATTTTTAATCATGATACAATTAGTAGACTATTGTGATCATTTTATTATAATGCAGTTAATAACAATGGGTTATTGATAGATATTGTGAATCACAACTTGACTGTTTGTATAGAATCTAATCATAAATTAAGTTCTATTCCTTGCTTTTGACTATACAGATAGAAGAGAAAAATAATAAATACACATAGAAAAATGCTTCCAAACTTAATATATTTTTGTTATCCTTATACTATATTTATAGTTTAGTTAATAGTTTTTTCTGCATTTCTATTAGAAAAATAAAATCTAAATTGTCATTATAATTTTCTTTTAATTGGATTTTGTCATTTTGTATATTGTTTATTACGTTACAGTATTCATTAGTTTTATTTTGATTTAAGATGATATAAAAAAATCAAAATTATTAATCTTTTGTAATTTCTGTTGCTAGATGTAATTCAGAAAACTAGAATATACATTTTCAAACTTCTGTAATATTTTAACTAATTATGGCTAAATTAAAATAATTGCCCTTTATAGCTGATTATAAATTATCTAAATATAATAATGTAATGATTTTGTAAAAAATAAGAAATACTGAACAGACAAAGGAGTTGCTCATGTAAATAAGCATTTTTTTATTTTTCAAAATATTTATTATCTTTTCATTAGTTGTATTTTTGTGATAGAGTTTAACTTCATTTAGTCTTCATTTCACTATTATAATAATATATTAAGTTCAAATATGTAGTTGAAAAGCCACCTTTAGTGTTTCAATAGGTAGGTTCTTATGAAAAATACTTTCCAGATTTGTATCATTTCACAGAAATGTATCTTATGATGCAAAAAGGGACTCTAATAAGATTAATTTAAAATATATTAAAATTTTTACAGAATCATTTTTTGTAACTTTCAAAGAATTTAGAAAAATAATTTTTTTTCTGTTTAAATTATTGTTAAAAAAATTTGATTATAACTGGCAAACTTCAGCACATCATCTTCATTGTTCTGTTTGGCAAATATTATTATTTGAAAAATTAAATTAAAGTTACTAATTTTGCTATATAAAAACAAAATATAACACTAAATAGAAAAATAAAAGATTATTTTTGCTATGAATCTGATTAAGAAATCAATTAAATGCATTACCGCTTGTTTATTTTGCCATGTTTTCATTGCACTTTTATATTTCTCAAATTCATTACACCAATCTGAGTAGATTTTTCGATATTCTGTAGCTGAAGGTGCACTACAAGTTTCTAAAAGAAAAATTACTATATTTCACATTTATTTAAAATTAAAAACTTTTATTAATGTAAAAAAGAAGAATCATCCTTTTATATTACATTAATTTACTTTTTATGCAAATAGTTAGGTCTAATAATTGAAATATAAAATGTATATTGATAATTTTTGTGAGTTAAAAGAACTTTTTTCTGGATTTGCAGTTATGCATAATAAAGCATTGTTAATATTTTGTTATTAAATTTAATTTACTTTATACAATAATGTAACAACTACAAATTTCCACTTACTTGCATCAACAGTGATGTTGAAACTACATAATGTACTAGTACCCAATTTGCAGTCATATCTACCACTGTCTCTTTCATTTACAGACAAAATGACAAGACCATTATTGGCTGTATGAATATATTTATCTCTATGCTGTGATACAAGATATTTTCCTTTTTCTCTACTGTAATGAAACCATTGTAGCATTCCCATTCCTAACTCTTCAATTTCTGGCATATGAATAGCACAAGTTAAATGAAGACTTTGACCCCAATAAACATGTAATGGTTTGTTTTTCACAACTAAAAACATAAATTATATTTGAAAATAATTTGTTAAAAATTAATTAAAAAATT
>WUQG02039061.1:0-10728 GCA_011317285.2 Androctonus mauritanicus | reverse complement strand
ATACAAAATACATTGCATTATAAATTTAATTTTTAAAATGTATTTTATAATAAAATAAAGTGAAATGTTTTTATTAAAAAAATCTTAACCGAAACTTTGAATTTTATTTGTTTTTCTTGTCTTACATTTTTCGGTAATATTAATTTAATGTAAATGTATACATACCCAACAATATTAAACAGAAAAATAAATATATTCAATAAAAATCTTTGTTTTAACAAATGCACAATGTCGCAGCTCAGTATAAATACGTCAACACTGAAACGAAAATCAGTCTAGCATAGGGAGAATCTGGGAATTACATGGCGAAAAGGCAAGTTGCACAGCAGCGTTATTGTGAATTGGCGTAAATTGAGCCAGCATAAACCGAGGGCTACCTGTATATGTTAAGTGAGATTGCCAATAGCAGATTCATTCAAAATGTTTTCTGAGTATTAAAATCAGATATTAGAATATATAAAAATATGTATAATAATTTTTAATTTTAAAAAAGTTTATTGAATAACTTCAATAACTATTCTAAGAATAGTTACTGAAATCATTCTGTGGAGACGTGGAATTCGGGCCTGTTATGGAATGCCCCCCTAATTCAATGGGAGTGCACTTTAAAGAATAGACCGTCGTGGGTTGTGTTTATCCCGTGGTTGGTCCGAAGTGCTCGGTCCTTTGCAGCTGAGAAAAGAGAATAAAGAATTTTAAAATTAAAAGGACAGTTAAACATCAACCTATCGGCACTATTATGTGCGAAACTTCGTCCCTAGGATCGTAAATCTCGAAATAAAAGAGATTACGTATTTCGGACAAAAGATCGTGCTGGTGCAGGTGTCCAGGGACTAACGTAGTGGACCACACCTGCAGTAGAAAATAATAAACAATAGCCCGAAAGCGTGGTGGTCCGAGAATTTGGATGAAATGTCACGTTTTCGGTCCCGGGCTCAGCAGAGGCTAAAAAGGGGATCGGCCGCCCACATCGTCAGTCGAGGGTCGGTTGGTCGAGAGTCGGGTCAGTAGTTGATAGTTGGTGGTTGCAAAAAGGAAGAGAGAGAGAGAGAGAGAGTTGGTCTCCAATCGCCGAGCCTACGTCTCCCATCGCTCTCGTCCCGATACTACCGCACCGGGTTACCCAACTTCCAATCCAATGCATCTCTGCTGAATGAACATCAAAGATCATCCTACGTTCGATTTCACCAGCCTTCGACACAAGCCAAAATCATAAAAGAAGGAGACAAATAGAAGATTCAGCTACTGTGCCCCAGAACTGTAACAACTGAAGTTCGGACTGACTGACTGGACTTTGCAATTATACTTAAAAGGTATTTCCTCTTGAAAATTGTCGGTCATGTTTTGTTCAACTATATTGTAAAATCCTCTCTCTCCAATAAAGGAAGTTGTTTGTTGTTACAGACGTAGTCTCTGTGTTCATCGTTATCTCAGTCTCATTACCTGTCCTTACTCACTCCACAGACCGCAGGCAGGCCATAAGCCTGTTTATATCGTCCGAGACCTCACATTATTTACTAATGAGAAAAATTTATATAAAATTTAAAATTTTGTATAAATCATTTAAAACTTAAAATAATATATGCAACTTTTTGTACATATATATTAAAAATAGAAAATATTTCATATGTAATTTTTAAGAAAAGTGTGTGGAAAGATTTTTGACAAATATGGCCCAACTAGTTTAATTAAAAACAAAATAAATTATAATCAGATAATTATATTTATGAATTAAATTAAATAAAATTTAATTATCTGATTATAATTCTTTTTGCCAAAAACTGAGTTATTTATATAAATTATTCTCATATATATAATTTTATACATATCAAAGTCATTCTTTATGAGAAATATAAATAATATATATAAATTTCATAAAAATTTCATAATTATAAACTTACCAAATTGATGATAATTTGTTTATTATAAATTAAGAGTTGACTATCAAAATGTCTATGGTAACCATCTATCTGAAATATAAAATATTTTATTATTACTTTTAGCATTTTTCTAAGATAAATTGAATTTATAATAAAAAATAAAAAAATTGTTTAATCAGTATAAAAGAAAATTGATTAATAATCACTAGAATCTATAATGTGCAAAAAACAAGTTGCTATTATTAGAATGAAATTATGAAATATGTTATTATAAAAATGTTTCTTTTATTCAATTTTTCATTAACATTAATCTATGCAATCACTTTTCTATATTGTAAGGTTTAAGTATATTCAAAAATCTCAATAAAAAGCTGTTATGCACTTAAGTTGACAATGTACAATACAATGGCATTAAACTATTACATCTATAGTAGCATATAAATCAGTTTCAGGAAAAAAATAGTTTTGTATATTTAAATTAAAAATTATAAATAGTTTTGTATATTTAAGAATAAAAATTATTAATAATAGACTGAAAGAGAATTATTTAGATATTTCAAAGCATTTTCTAGAAAAAAATTCATTTTCATCAGTAATAAGTACAAAAATATATTTATATTTTCATATACAATACAGGCAGTCCCTGACTTATATAGGTGAATCATTCCACAAAATTCTACATTAATTGAATCTACATATATCAGAGTATATGTTATAGAAAACTAATGGATCACAAAGACTTAACATTAAAAATAATTATATTAAAGAATAAACACAAATTGTCTGGTAAAGCAAATGCTTATCATCTTGGAGAATACAGATTCAATTCTAAGTCCCACATCTTTAGTTTTATCAGGAGGGGATTAGATTTAGGCCCAACTCCTTAACTAAAATTAACCTAAGTATAGATCTATGTACGTCAGATCTATATAAGTCAAGGATTGCCTGAGTGTTAAAATATTAACAAAAAATTAAAAAATAATTATTATATTAATTCTTAGGTGCTTCTCCCATCTTAACACCATTAAGTAATATAATTAAATCAAATTTTCCTAAATATAATATACTCAAAGGACGCACTAATATAAAAAGAATTGTAAAACATTTAATGTGAAAAATTGCACAATTGTTTAGTAGTATCAAAATCAATTAATTAAAATATACAGAAATAAAACATGCATCTATCTCATACCTATGGCAACAAAACTCATAATAAAAATAACTTTTTTCATATATTATGATTATTTAATAATAAACTATATGAAAAACTAAGTAATAAAAATAACATCCATTTTAAAAATACTGCACTCTTGTGACATTATATATAACAAGAATCTACAGATATTTTAGATACATCTAAAGGGAAACATTAGATTTTCTCCATTCCAAAAAAAACTAAGTGAAAAAGAAACTAACAATATTTATTGACTATATTTTTTAATAGTTATTAATATTTTCTATTTTATTTGAAATTTAATTTATTTTTAATTTTTGAGCATTCTTAATATATATAGCTACTGTTATTTATTTTCTTTTTGCATTTCATTTGTTACTGATGATAAGAATTTTTACCTGAAAGTGTAACTTTAATAAAAACTGTTTGATTTTCTTTTAATTTTTTTGTTTTATTTTTAAATAATAAATTCATGCTGGTATTAAAAGTATCAATATTTTAATTATAATAAAATAAAAATAAAACTATATTTTAATTAAAAAGAAATCTTGGAATTTTCCATTACTGTTACATTAATAAAATTTTTTTATTCATTTATACAGAATGAAATTTTAATTATCATTTAATTTATATGAAATTAAATATATTTCAAAAGCCTGTAAAACTGATTTATAATGAATTGTTTTAGTAAATTTTTTCAATATGTTAAAAAGTTACATTAGTTTTATTACTATTTCAACAATTTGTTTTTAGAAATCACAGATTCTTCTAAGATATTGCTATAATTTCAATCTAAAATTACCATTATACCAATTATGATGATGAAAATTATTGTCATGAAAACAAATATACGAATATGATATACTTGTAAATCTATTCCTTCCAGAATAAAGACTAAAAATATATTAATAGAATATTACTGCCATTCAATTTCAGTTGTATCATCTTATATTTTTAAAAATTTAGCATTCTTATAGTTCAGCATAAAATTTGAAATTATACAAAAGAGAGAATATAAATTAACTTCAATAAATATTTGCCAATCACTAAATATCAATCAAAAATATAACACACAAAAATCTGTAAAGTAATATTTTCTCTTAGGAAATTTTAGGATTTATTTTTTTTTTCAGGAGCAAAAAATAATATTTTTGGCTCTCAAATTGAATTCTAATTCAATAAATCACTACAGTTATAAAAAGAATTAAATTTAAAATTAATATTCTGAGAAAATATTAATATACTAGTAAAATTTGAAAAATTTGGAAGATTGTTTTAATATATTGCAGTTAGAACATCATAACAGTAATTGCACATATTCAGTATAAGTAATGAGGCAATATCAAAAAACAAAAAACATTAAAATCACCAAAGACCATAATTTTTCTTCATGATCATATTTAGAATAAAAAATCTGCACTTTGAAAGTTATTAGTTAAAACAAACTATATTTCATTTTTTTATAATTTGCTCTATTTATGACTTTATAATTTAAAAAACATTTTTTTATAATTTTCAAAATTTTTAAGAATTTTCATGTTTTTTTATTCATGAGATGATGTTAGGAGGGAAAAGAATATCCCACACACAATTGTTGCTATATAAGTTTAACTTATGATCTTAAAACAGTACTGCATCATAAATATATCACTGATTGCTTAGTATATCAATGTTTTCTTGCAACTTTAATAATTCTTTTATGTAAAAAATATTAGTTTTTAAAATTTTTATGAAATTTTATTCAAATATTTGCAACTACATCATTGGATGGCATTGATTAGATATGTAAATAGATGATATCAAATATAGTTACCATCCTTTAATGTCTGTATAACTGAAATGTAATTGTGTATTTAATATTAGATGTTTTCTTTTGAAATAAATGCATTCTTTTTATATATTATTATACATAAATTTATATATAGTACACCTATCTGAAGAAAATAGATATCACCACCACTATAGTCTTTTGATGAATGTCCATACATAATTCGTTTTGATTTTATAAAACTTTGAAGTATTTTATAGAAAATAAAAGATTTATAATAAATATACCTGATTATCAGCTGTACTCAATGTTGGTTTTGGCTTGTACCTAAGATCTGGTAACTGACTCCAAAAAAGTGGAATAGATCCTCTAACCTAAAGAACAAAAAGTTTTGTAATGAATATTTCATAATTACTTTAAGAAATCTTTAATTAAAATAAACACTGCTTGAAAATATTCATTTTTTATTCAATTTATACAATGATATAATTAAAAGCTGTTTTATTTAACTATAATGATTCAATTAAAATTAAAAATCTAAGCTTTAAAAAATTAATTAAATTATTTTTAAAAGTCATATCCTATCAAAATAATTTCTGTGAATAAATATATTTATCTTCTATCAAAAAATTCCATAATTATCTACCTACCCATAATTAGAATTAATGGCATTCTTAATATAACATTATGAACAGTGTTATTAATTCTAGTTATAAGTAATGACATAATTATTATTATATTTATTTTGTAAAATTGCAGTACTGTACCATAATTAAATTATAAAGATAATTTTTAAAATATTTTGTTTATCAAAATTTTTACATAAAACTAAATTTGAACAATTCTGGAATTTCTGTATTTTGAATAATCATTTTTGAAATCTTTTAAACAAATTTTATTTATCAATGAAGAACAAGTTATGCAATTAGCAGAATTTAACTTTTAATTATTGCTGCTGCTATTTGCCATTTATTTAATTCATAAATGTTTAATATCATAATATATTCCTATCAATTTCTGATGGATTTCTCACCTCTAATGTTCGCTAGGACACTATACATTAGCTTAATAAAGATAAAGAACATAAAAAGAAAAGAATCAGACAGAAAAAAGGATACTTACTGTATATTCTATTATTGGGTCAGGAACTAGAACTCTTTGAATTGCATTAACAAATCACAGAATTAGCAGATATTGTCACCATTGTAAGTACAAGTAGTAGTAAGTCAAGTTGGTCATAAGTTGAAGACTATTTGCACAGAATACATTTAATTTTTACAATTTATAACAACATACATTACAGATAGTCCTTGATTTATGATGATTTGTACTTGTGATGGTGACATAATCAATAAATTCTGATTGGTCAATGAAATTCAATGAGTTCAAGTCCCAGACACAATGGTCTGATATATAGAAAGAGTCCTTTTTTATATTTGGTGATTATAATTTTGTGTTATTTATGTTTATTAAGATAATGTAATAGTAAAATTTAGTTGTGAAAAATCTATAAATTTTGGGCATTTCAATTTCTGATCAAATCCAACTTATGATAGCAGGGTTCAAATTAAACCCTGTCTTAAGTCAAGGACTATTTATATCTACTATATTTGGTATATATCTGTAAGAGAAAATTTTAATTTTATAAATGTTTTAACAAAAAACCTCAGAAAAACATTAGGCACATAAGGAATGCCTATAAATTTAAATAAATATATATACAGTACTACTATTTTAACTTACTGCACTGATAATACATATAATACTTAGAAATGACAACACTTACAGCAGTCTGATAAATTAAAACAAAATTTTAATGAAATATTTTTGGTTGCTAAACACCCATCTTCAGCATTAAGAATAGAATACAAAACTTTTTAGTTTCATTTCTAAGTTAATAATGAACTAAAAAATTTTGTATTTTATTTTTAATGCTGCAGATGGTTGTTTAGCAACTGAAAATGTTTCATTAAAATTTTGTTATAATTTATCAAACTGCTCTTAAGTGCTATTATTTCCAAGTATTAAATAAATGTATATATTTAATATGAAACATCTTGTATAACCAATACTATAATAATTAATATGAAAGATATTTTGAATAGTTGTTACATATGGTTTTTTCGTGATTTATTAAAACATACGGAGCATCTTTTAAATTCAAGAATACTGATCATAATTTATATAAAATTTTTAGTAAGAAATTCAAGCTTTATAGAATAATAATCAAAACATAAATTAAGAAGATTAAGAAAAGCAGATATTTTTGAAAAACTTTAATGAGAAATTTTTTAATAATGAAATATGTTAATATATATTAAATATAAAAACATTAATAATTTGAATAATAAAGATTTATTAGTTAGAAATAGGATTAAAACATTCTTTAATATATAATATATAAATATAAAATATTTACTTGAACAAAAGAGCTTTTGCAGCCATCATATTCTACAATTTGTTCTGTTTCAATATAATTAGCAACATGTCCTTCTGAGTCAACACCACGCATAAATAAACGTGTTCCAGCACGATAGCAGCTTCTTCGTGATATCAATATCCATGCAAATGAATGTTGATTAATAATACATTGTTTTATACATATAACTAAACAAGAGTTAAGAAATAATTACATATTTAGTTGACCTTTATTTTATTGCACTTAAAAAATTCTACTATATTATAAATCAATATATTTGGCAATAGAGATTAAAGATATTCAATGAACAAACAAATAATTAAATCATTCAGAGTAATTAAGAAAAAAATTTTATAGAGTATTAATTTTATATTTCTTTGAATTCAATGTAATTATATACTATAATAATTCAATGTAATTATTTTAAGAAGAAATTTATCACAATAAAAACATTCAAGTATATTAATATAATTCAATTTAATAATTTTAAGATAAAGGATACACCCATGAATTACTGGTAACCAATATCGCTGTAACTATTTAAAAAATTCTAAAGTTGAAAAATAGTTTATAAATCAATCAAATAAATTATATAATTACCTCTTGTTGTGCTAAAAAATCCCTCATCAAATGATTATTCCAAATAAATCTTTGATCACCCTAAAAAATTCAACAATATCAATACAGTATTTTTTTTAAAATTACTTGTTTTAATCAAAAACATTTCATTACTCTTTCAAACAATGGCATCAGTAAAAAATCTGGACTGGTATTATATAATCTTTGAACAGTATGGCTTAAGTCATATGATGTGGAAAAATAAAAGTATGGAGTACGTAAAACTGATTGCATCATTGATAGATACTGCTTGTCATATTGAGTCTAAAAACAATAAAATAATCATACATTAATTCATATGATTAATAAATGTTACATTTTGAAAGTTCAAATATTCTCAACTTATATAGTAATCATCTTTCTGAGGAATATGTATGAATCAAATTTACATTATATTACATAACTATTATAGTAAAATTAAAATATTATATATTTAATCTAATAAAGGCAAAAGATAAATATTATAACTTATCGTATATTACAATTTACATTATATTAAGATAATTATTATGATATATAATAACTTTATTATTGTTAGTAATCATTGATGATAACATTTAATATTAAAGATATATCATAATTTCAAATAATGGCTGTTTTGTATTTAAGAAATTTTATTGGTTTAATATTTTATTGTAGTATTATTATTTATTTATGTTCTGAAAAATTGCATAGGCCTAAAATTTTATAATTCAGAATTACATAAGTTAGGATGATCTGTATTTGAAATTGCAATAAAATCTGTAAAAATTAATATTTTTTATATTTATTATAATTATTTAGAAATCATAAAACTGTACTCATTTGTGTATAAGTCAATCTGCATATATAAGCTGATCTTCTAGTTCAGATAAAAAATGGAAAAACTGAAAATTCAAGTATAAACAAACTTTATATTTCAAGAATTAGAACAATATAATCTCATTGAACAGATAATTTTTTTCATAAATTTAAAAACTTTCCAAATTTAGTTCACAATCAGAATAAATAAAGGTACTTAAAACTAAAAAAAGCTAGGCATATAGAAACTGGAATTTTGATAGGAGATGCAAAGACAAAGCTAGGTTGGTAATAAGGAGTCATCATGTAATATTGTTTTCTCCAATTATAATTTTTTAAATTGTTTATTCAGCAGAAAACACCAAAGTAATATTAAACATTTCTGTCATTTTCAAATCTCAACAAAAATATTTAACAAAATTTACACAATAAAAAATCAAAAATAAAATATGCAATGGAAAGTTTGCTGAAACTGACATGCTAATCAGCAATCATCAATTACTAGAAGTGAATATCTGTGTCCAAATTCAGTGCAAAATAATCATCACATACTGTTAAATGATCAGAATTATCAGAAAATGCACAAACTATTGATCAGAAATATTGAGGATCATTACATTACTATTTAATATTAACTGATCATACATGGAGCAACTATACCATATTTACTCATTAAAAAAACTGATATACAATAATCTCATTTGAGAAGTGTCCAATAAATTAATATTTTTGTATATATTTAATTATGCTCAATCATATATATATATATATACAAATAGTTGTAATAATTGAATCAAAAAGAAACAGATATTTGTTAGGAATAAATATAGCAGATTTTGTAGCTGACAAAGATACATTATTAGTGGAATCAGAATGAAACACAACTTCTTTATAGTTTTGATCTTGTTTGTGTAGTATCAGATATGTATGACTGTGCATAAATTAATATATTATTATTTTATGCACAATCATACATATCCAAGTATGTTTAATAATAGATGATAGTCTTAATAAGACAATGATCTTTATTAAGAATAAATATGATCATCATGAAACTGCCATAAGGAATGATGATAATAGCACAACTGAGCCAGCAAATATTACAATCCAACAAAAATTTTTCAAATTTTTAACTAATCCAACTCTCTTTAAAATATTTTTTACTTACAAAATTTTTTGGTTTATATACAAATATATACAGAATTTCAATAATAAAATATTCAAGATACAATTTTTAATTTTCTCTTGTTCTTAACAAATTTTTTGTGTAAAAAAATATAACTTTTGTATAAAAGAAATACACAGTAAATAAATTTTTATGATACACAATTTTACAAATTATAATATGGATATGATATTAAATTTAATTTTCAATGAAACACTTTGACAAACCTGATCTTCAGTAAGATGTAATGAAGCCCGTGCATATGCATGTATTTCTGTATCTTCCACTCTCCATATAGATTGACCATTAATTTCTCCTACTTTTGATTTTTTTGTAATTAATACAAGATGTGGACCTAAAATACAACAGTTTATAAAATACAGATTTATAAAATAGAATAATAATTGAAACTTATAAAAAAAATTTACCTGCTATAAGATGAATAATACCCATTATTCCACATATTGGCTTACTTGTTGCACTAGGTGGAATTTGACCCTGATTGACTGAAATTAATTATTAATTTAATCTTTATATCTTTTGTAAATGTCTTTCTATTTTAAACCTCTATAATATTTATATAATAACAACGATATTCAAGAATTTCTAGTAAAATATTTGATTTTTCTCCTATTTATATTAGATTATATGAAAACTGCTTTAAAGCTAAACTGTGATTAGTTAAAGCTTAATAATAGTAATTTTTGGGATCCATATTAAAAAATTTCTTTAAAATGACAAGTTATATTATTAGTTTGTCAAGATATGGAAAGATGATCCTTAAATGTTAATAATAATATTCTTAATGAAATCAGCTCTTAAAATATTCATGATAAGATAATGCAACTACTGAATTATCAATTATTGTCTGTCTGTCCAACTTAGTTGTGTGGGTTCAGACTGCGCATGTCTTAGAATAGACTG
>WUQG02039050.1:0-10728 GCA_011317285.2 Androctonus mauritanicus | reverse complement strand
TGAACGATATTTATTATATATCTATCATTAAAATAGTTAACTTCTACTCCTTCAAAATAATTTCAGATATATTTAATTGTTAACTTATTCAAAATATTGCATAATATAGAACGTCAGAAGAAGGCTATCTGCAATCTAGCAAATGAGGGCCTGCCCTGTTTAAATAATAGATTTAGACAAACTTGTCTCTCATAATCTTAATGAATTATTACTTTTGCATCCTCCTCAGAACTGGGCTCCTTTCCATTTTGGGCCCTGGTGCGATGGCATCACTTGCATCATTGTAGTTACGCCACTGCAAAATTATTTATATCGATATTCGGTTAAATTTCTATGTGGTCTGATAACCGAGGATGCAGATAAATATATTTAATTGTTCTTGCTTCATTTTTATATTATAGTATGCTAATTTTTTTTATTGAATGAAAAATTATCTACAAGTATAACTAGTATAAATAACATGCGAATAAATAGTCGTATAATATTTATACTAATAATATTTGTTTCCAAAGGATGTATTCAATGTTATTATTTGGAATTTGCTTGAGGTGAAGGATATAAGAAGTTGAAAACAGCTATTTTTATAGCAATTAGATGAAAATAGGGAGGGAAACAAGTAATAAAAGTGATCCCCATGGGGATCATTACCGAGAGATTTATTTCGAAAATTATCAACGATAGGTGATTTATAATGCGATTAGAATAAAATAGAACCGATAAAACAATTTATAAAAAAAGTCTTTAAAAGCGAATGGAGGCTTTAAATTTTTAACTAAATTATTTAAAATATTCTTAAAATTAACTACTAATAACAGAAAAAATAGCATACAAAATCGCTATAATAATATCTTAATGTATTAAATGCCAATTTTCTGAAAGTCACCAATTAATATCAATTAAAATTGTGACAAAATAATTAAGTATGATTGATTACGTTATAGCGTGTTTACGTTTCAGCATTTTTAATCATGTAACGATTTTAACAAGACAGAAAAATTAAATTTTTAAATATCTATTTAAACGAAGCGACAAGTAACATACGATAAAGTTCACTAAGATTCCTAATAAATATTTTGGTTTATTTATATTCAAATTAGACTGCATTATATATATGGAATCTTTACACGTCCTAAAAAGGTATTTTTATAATAATTAGATATTTTGAAACAATATGGCGATTACAAAAAAATCATAATTAATCTTCTATTAGATTTCTATTTAAAATTGGATCCAAAAGTGATATGATTAATAAATGCATAAGCTTTCTTATATTAATGAGGATCTCATGAAAGTAATTTCAATAATTAATGAATATCTTGTCAAAAAATCATGTTTAGAAAATTTTAACACGGGTTCTTAACTGGGAGTATCAATATTCCTTGGCGGTATGGGAACCAAATGCTGAGGGTATGGGACTCGATCTTTGGGTACTGGTATTTATTTTATTTAATGTATTAATTTATACTTGGATAGTACGTGAATGGAACGCGATGGAATCTTCGAAAACATTCGGTATTTTCTGCAAATGCTTGTATTTAATTATACACGTGTGTATTTACTACAACTTTAATTTTAAATTTAATACGTTTTAATTTTAATATTTACATTTAATATGTGTGTATTTACTGAACAAGCTTGTATTCACTCGTTTATTGTCAATGTACGTATCTCGAAATTTCTAGAAGCACGTTTTGCATTATATAAAAAGGCGGAGACTGCGCGCAGCCATTCATTCTGTATTTGCCTACCGTTATGTACATAGTGCTTTTTTTCTTTTCTCCTTTTTCAGATTTCTACAAAATATTGTCTGTCAAAAAAAGGAAGTGGAATGATTCATATGTTGGTTTTGATCTCACCTGTACGACAGAACGAGATGGAACTGAAAGACCCCAGTACATGATTTACAATTTGGTAATGAGCAATCGAAATTTGAAGCCATTAGGATTGAGGGAACATCTCGAAAACAAACATAGTAATCATGTTGGTACATCGATTGATGCTTTTAAGTTGAGAAGAGTTCATTATGATCAGAAAGCAACTCTCATCATATGGATTTGTTGCTCCTGGAAAATCTCTTTTGAAAGCCTCTTAGAAAAGTCAAAAGTTTCGTACATGATTGTCAAAGAAAAGAAGCCCCAGACGATTGGGGAGACTCTCGTGAAACCTTGTGTGCTGGAGATGGTAAAAATCGTGCTGGGAGAAATGCCGCGACGCAGTTGAGTCAGGTGTCCTTGTTCAACAACATTGTACCCCAAAGAATTAAAGACATGAGTCAGGACATAATAATCCAAGTTGTCAGTGAGATTTTGTTTAATCTCAAAACAAAGTCCTGCAAAAATCAGCATGCAGATCGATGAATATGCTGGCGTTTCAAACCATAGTCAATTGCTTGTATTTATACGTTATGTACATAAAAACGCTTCCTTGATGTTCTTTTCATTCTATGAACGACTTGAAACAACAGCCAAAGCAGTTGACGAATTCAAGTTGATCCAATCGTTCATTGATCACCATGAGTTGGCATGGGATTTGATTGGATGTATTTGTACGGATGGCGCTCTTATCATGATTGGCAAAAAATCTGGATTCGTTGCTATGGTCAAAGAGAAAGCTCTACATGTGTTCACTATACACTGTGTTCTATATCGCCAAGCTCTGGCATACAAAACATTGCCAAAGAAACTTAAAGAAGTGATGGGAATAGTTGTGAAAACAGTCAACTTTATTCGTGGATGTGCATTGAATCATCGATTATTTTAAAAATTCTGTGGTGAAATTGGAGCGGAACACAGTGTGTTATTATACCAGACAGAGATACGTTGGCTGAGTCGTGGTCTGTTTTCGCGCATGTAATAGAACTTCGGAATGAAATTCTCGAATTCCTCAACTATCAACAATCCCCTCTAGCCGATCATTTTGAAGATGAATATTTTATTGTTAGCTTGGGATATTTGGCTGATATTTTCAGTCTCAATGATTTGAACATATCAATGCAGGGAAGAGATGTGGACATTGTTCAAGCCAGAAGAAAAATTGTCACATTTACAAAGAAATTGCCTAGCTGGAGTCGCCGTGTTGAAAGCGGAAACCTAGCAAACCTTCCAATACTTGACAATATCCTTATTGGAGATGGTAAAACACTACCTGTAAAAATACTTCAAGACGTCAAGAATCATTTGGAAATTCTAAGTATAAATTTTGAGAGTTACTTTTCAGATATTGATGATCTTACCGTGGAATCCGTTCGGATACAAAACCTTTTCTCTTTGGTTATATCGAGATTGAGTGGTAACGATTCAGCAAAGGATGATTTTGTTGACTTCCAAGAAGATCCAAGAATGAAAGTTGATTTCGAAAGGGATGGGATGGATGTCAAGCAGTTTTGGTGTGAGTAAATCCTAGCTTACCTAAGCTTAGCAATGAAGGCAATGAATGTTTTAGTTCCCTTCACAACTACGTATCTCTGTGAAATAAGATTCTCTGCATTATTAAATCTAAAATCAAAGTGGCGAAATCGACTTGATGTGTCAGATGACATGCGAGTAGCTTTGTCAATAACTGTACCCCGATTCTATGCTTACAAAAACAACGCAAATATCCCACTAGATTAGTAAAAGTCTGTGTTATGTAGTAGAAATATTAAAAAACTTGCACGTTTAAGTTTTTCTCTTTTGTGTAATACTCAACTGTAAGAAGTAAAATTATTGGTTTATAATCTGAAACAGGTGAATCAAATTATATTGTAAAATAGTTGTAGCTGTTTATATACTTGTCATTTCTCATTTTTTAATTTTGCTTTTTTGTAAATAAATATGATGAAGTTATCGATTCCTATGATTTTATTTTCTCTTCCTAGCTATCCATATCTAAAGCTTTTGATATGGATCGCTAGGATGCATAATTAAATTCAAGCTTTTGATGATTATTTCGACAATCAAGTGAAAGGGGTATGGGACTATATTGGACCATCGAAAGGATAAGAACCCAAATTTTGAAGATTTACTTATTAAAATGATGATGATAATAATTGCTATAATTTCATAATTGATAAAAATTTTATTAATAAAATAAATAATGTTAAAATTACCAAAAATAAATATTTATATTAGGTTTACATAAAATTTAAAGAAAAAGTTATTTTGCTAATATTGACATAAAATATAGAAAAATAAGTTTAAATTTAGTTCCAGCATGAATTCAGTCTAGTAGAAAATCAAAATTAAATTTTTTTCTCCAACATCGAAAAGTTGAGTTTTAATATATCCAACAGTTAACTTGAAGTTATTGTACTGATGTGTTACTGTATATAAGAAATAACACTTCAAAAGCAAATGTCAATTTTTTCAACATAACTGTAAAGATCAAACATGCATATTTAATTATTAAAATAATATTATGCTAACTTCATAATGCTATATAATGTATACGGTAACTATAATAGTGAATTATTAAATTTATTAATTACTAATATTCTTATCTTAAAATGATACCTATAATTATAGTAGCTTTTTCTTTAAAAAAATTTGATAAACTTTAGAAAATGAGTAAATTTTAGTAACTCTAAAATACGATATTATTGCCACGAATTTTATTTTAACATTAAAAGTTTTCAATTTTAATACATATATATATATTTTAATATATATATTAAAACTGAAAAAGATTGAATGTGTTAGCTATTAATAGTCTACAAAAAAATCGAATAAAATAATCGACTGCATTATTCCATGCAAAATGAGAGTAGACAGTGCATTAATAATTTTGAATTTAATACAGTTATTTAATTATTGCATAATTAATTATAAAATATGATTACGTAAATATATATACAGTATTATATATTACCTAAATGAAAATGGTTCGATTATAAAGTACTTTATATAAAATTTTCGTTATTTATACAGTATTAAAATTATATTTTATGATATCAAATCGATTAAACATAAAAAAATAGATTAAAAAACGATGCTGATATAAATATACCTTAATACTGTCATAATAATTTTTATAAATTTAATTTTGAAAATTTCTTAGAGAAAGACGTTCGTTCTTTCATCTTTTAGAAAATATTACAGGATTTTATAAAACGGTAAATATTTTAATAATTAAATTGAAAAATTGAAATATAAATATTATAAAAATACTAAAAATATATTTTAAATTTGTAAAGAAAATAACTAAATATTTGCAATAAATGTGTAAACAATTCGAGTCACCCCTATATCAAATTTTTCTCTAAAAATATTTTAAAATTTTTTCAGTAAATTTGAATAACTTGAGAAATATTTATTTATTTTTTCTCATTATATTTCTTTAATAGATTTTCGATTTGTTCACGGGGATAATTATAAAATTTAAAAAGCTAACAATTATTTAATAAAATATATAAATGAAGAATGAGTAACTATTTACTTTTCTAGGAATTATTTTTTATTATTTTGGATCATCAGATAGCACTGACTAAAGTTATAATAATTTATAACTTGAAAACAGAGATCATTCTTAGAACTATTTGTCAATTTAGACTCATATTCTTTCTTTCTGCATCAAATACGACAGTACAAAAAACACGTAAAATGATGCATCCCCATTTAGTATATTGGTTATACGATATGTTTATAGTTTTTTACAGAAGAAAGTTCTATATACTGTGATTCTTTGACAGCTTCAGATTATAACGAAACGCTTACATTAATTCAACATTTTTGAAACCGAACTCAAAAATGCAAATCAATACTGTAAACGCGTTAGTTTTTTTTTTGCAATTTCTTTTATTGAAAAATTGTGTAGAATTTTTTATTTATGCTATCTAATTATAATTGATATATTTTCGTTTTAAATTACCTCTGTCTGGATCAATGTGCGTAAATCTATTGTAGTTAAAATGCAAATATGATGAGAGGATAAAATTTCATACTTATTGCTTTATAATATAATAAAGGATGGAAATAATGAATAAATTTGGCAGTAATCAAAGAAGCGAAATAGTAGTTTGCACAACTATCGCTTCTAATTATAGGATTGAAATATGAACAAAATTAATATATTCTTTTTCGTAAAGATACTTATTAGGAATGTTATGAATGAATAACTTATTTAAGAAAGTCATATTTTATATTTTCAAATGCATGAATGAGAAGAAAAACGAGTTTAATATAATTTTCTACAGATTAGAAATAAAGTAACATTTTCTTTTCGCCTGACTAAACAACATTCAGAGTTGCAGAAAGTAACCCTTGGATATGGAGAATTTTACAGGATACTAATAAAGATTCTGATCTCTCCAAATATCTTCACAGAGTATATTAGAGATTGTATAAAAAGTTATCTAATGCAAATAAAACAGTTTTTTTTTTAATTTTTGGCCAAAAAAATTAAAAAAGAATTGTTTTTTTAAGCTAGAACTGAAATCTCAATCAGTTGACATCAAAATTATTCTATGAACTCGTTTCCGATTTCTTACGTTATACAGTTCAAAAATATATATATTTCTGACTTATTTTGGTGCAATCGTCTATTTTCTAATCTTCAGCCGCTTAAGAATTAGAAGTAACTTCAGTTAAATTTATTAAATCGAAAATGAAATAAAAAAGTCTACATCATTCAACTTACCGCCAAATCTTTCTTATTCGATTGTCCAAATTCATATTATTTGCTTTATTCGAGTAATCGTGATTTTAGATTTTCATTAAGAATATATAGAATACTACATTTTTAAAATTTAACTGAATATAATATATGCAATTAAAACATCAAAATTAATAAAATGAAATTATGTTATATTTATAATCTTGAAAATACATAAAAGTCAGATGATGAATTTTTATTTTTTTTAAATAATTTTTCCACCAAATATTATGCTAATATTTCTTGAAAAAACTAAATTAAATTCAGAATCTGCTTGTTAACGTTTCAATAAAAAACGTTTACATAAAAAATATTTGCCTAATTTATCTATCTAAATACTCCAATATGCTTGTATGTATGTCCATTTATGGCTTAAGAATTAAACATTACATAATTTTCAAATTTTATATTATCTTTAAGAACATTTTAAGTTAATTTCTCTCTTTTTTCTCCAATTTTTCCACTTCTACTTAAGTGATAATTTATTATGTTTACAATGCGTGTATAAATTTTGGGGCCATATGTCTTCTCATTCATACATAATTTTAATTAAAAATAACAGAAGGTTGGTAATTCTTTTAATTATAAGTTTTTCAAATGCATTGAATAGCGCACATTTGAATAATTGTGAAGAATTTTGCTCTGCTGTTAAATCTTTTAATAATTTGTAATATTAGCATATCCGCTTTGTCAAGGAATTTACATTCATTGTGCAAATACAAATTCCTTTATGGTATTTCTAATTTATATATTGGCTTACACCAATATATTAATTGAAGAAATACCATATTAAATATTATCGAAATTATTTTAAAAAAATTATTTTTTAATATATTTAAAATCTATTTATTTAATTGATTTTTATATTCTTGTTCTACTGTTTACATTACATATTATTATTTTTACATCGTTTCAGATGATAGGCGCTATTAAGTCCACATCATTGTAAGGTAATATTTTGTATTTAATATAAAAAATTTTTCGTTTTTTGTCTGCATAGCTACATCGATAACTCACGAAGGTTGGCAATGAACTCTACAAACGAATCAATGGCAACGTACTAAAGAACCACTAGAAGGAACTCAGCTACAACAAAATCGGTAACGTATACAATTACAGTAATTGAAGTTGTTACATTTCCTCTATCTAAAAAGTACATTCTTACTATAAAGTGGAGTTTTAACGCTTGAACAGTTATCACAGTGACATTGATTTTGAAAGAAATCTAGTTTTTTCGAGTGAATTGATCTCCCTCCAGTCTTGCAAAAAACGCCGTTATATTATATATCGGTCAGATTAGAAATAATAAGAAAACCAGACACAGATTTCTCATCTAATATTGGTGGTCATTTGCATAATTAAACATTTGATTTGAGTATTTCTTGATATTACATATCATTTACAATATTATGAAATATCCTAAATAATTTAAAATAGAATTATTAAATTATCATCAAGATTTAAAATTTTTAATGTAATATAATAAAGTCAACTATAATTAATCAAAACTTTGCTTTATTAATAATATTGTTAGATTTTTATGCTTCTTATATAAATATTTTATAATTTTTAACCTATTTTCCGAACGATGTAAGACGTGAGTTCACAGTGCTATCTACATGTTTGCACGTTTGCACTAATAACTTTTGAACTATTTAATATGTTTTTGTAAAATTTGATAAGGATATTCTGCCATTAATGATAATCTTGATATCGCATTATTTAGCCACTCTTACTTCAACTGTTTAAACGTGGCGGAGGTTCAAACTTCTGAGATGTTTTCTTAATATATCCCGAATTATTTATTAAATTTTAGTGAAATTTAGCAGGAAGTTGAAGATAACCTCGAGAACATATCAATTAATCTTTTATCTCTAATAATTTTTAAAATGAATGGCGTTTAATTTTCTGAGATTTCTCTGTAATAATTAGGGAATTATTTAATACATTTTAATGGTATTCAGCATTAAAATGTATTAAATAATTTTGAGAATATACACTTTAATACTATTTAATTAATTATTCTAAAATAAAGACCACACACACACACACACACACACTGAATGTAGGCGATTAATCTTTCTAGAACTTGTTATTTAACTAACAAGTAAAATAAAACCGAATCTATATTATATTAAAGTTACATTAATCTATACCTCATTTAAATATGCTAATCGAAATCAATGAATTGATCAGATAGTCTTTCATATTATTTCGATTTTACATCTATTATGATATTATTATTATTTTTACTTAATGTTTACATAAGATTCCGCCTAAGGAAAGGAGAAACGAAGATGCATTGCATCCTTTCTTTCCCACCTTTTATCAGAATTATTTTTCAAATATTTATATATTTCTTATTTATTACGCTGATGATTCGATTTTTCACTATTTTCGGTATATTTTATCGTATAATAGATTTAAATCATATATGAATTTTATTCAAATAGGATCATATTTACGTGAAATATTGCCTTACAGACTGGAAGCAACTCTTCTCTTATTACATCAAGAATATTGATCCTATTTAACTTATATCATTTTCAACAAACTTAATTCTCCAATGGGTCTCAACAATATAAGTGAATTTAATTCAAAACCAATAATATTTACACTTACTGTCGCGGTGACAATATCCTAAATTCATATGGTAAAAGTCAAGTCTTTTATTCTATTCAAAATAAAAGTTAAAGTAGATTTTCTTTCCAAAATGTACTGTAAATGCAGTGCCTAACTAGCCATTTTTGTCCCTGTGCAAGAATTTGCATTTAGGCCCCTCAATTAATTAGGTTTGGGAAAATAATAAAACAAATATATTACAATATATATATTTAATAAGATTTATTTTAATTGCACTTTTCTGGCTTTCATTTCAACAAATTCATTAATTACATCATCATAATTAATATTTTTAATGATATTGTATTCTATTGAAATAATAGAAGGATTGGATAATCTTTCTTGTCCAATAATTGATTTTAAATAATTTTTTATTAATTTCAACTTGTCAAAACTTCTCGCGCACAAAGCAGTAGAAACAGGAAGAGTTAGAAATATTTGAAGAGCGACATTGATATTTGGGTAAGACTCAATTAACCGAAATCATGAAAAGCCTGCAGAATACTAAGCGGAGATGCAAAATAATACAAATTTAAAAATTCATTGCATATGAAATTAATTATTAAAATTTTACTATAAAACTCAGATGGTACGTACATTAAAAAGTACTAAATGAAATAGTCTGCAAATACATAAAAACTTAACATTGAAAATCACTTCACTATACTACAAAAGTACAACATTACCTACAGAAATAACAAAAACCCAACATAACAAAATTAACACGGTTATCGAAGCACGTTCGTCACATGTCTATTAATGAAATCCTCGAAATATCAGTCAAATAATCTTTTTATTATTATTATTTGCATTCTTATCTGTTTTCACAAACACATATACGTGAAAACACAAGTATAGTGACTACGTTGCGGTATTCACACTGTAACTTAACCTAAGTTAGGTAAGTTAACATAGGCATGTTTAAAATATCAATTAGTTCTGCCATTCATTCGAATGTTCATATTGATGAGCAGAGATATCTAGGATCTAACAAGTATGTAAGGCAAAATCTAATCGCCAAACCGTGCAGTAGAAAGGCGGATAATTTTAAAATTTAAAAATATAATTTCTTATGAAGAGCATTTTGGGCCTCCCTTTCAAGTGAGCCCTGTGCGGTTGCACTTGTTGCACCTGCCTAGTTACGGCACTGACTATGAATACCTCATATATCGGAAAAGTAAGAACATTTTTTTTACATGCTAGAGACCTTACAGAGGCCCCTTGTGGCCCACGGTCAGAAAAGTTTGCCCACCCTGTTCTAGATCATCTTCAGACAATATAAACTTCAAGATTCGTGTGGAATATTGGAATAAATTAATCCATTCTTAGGGCAAGCATCCAAACATAGCTTCGTAGGGAGTCCGCTTTATATCACTGAAACGAGCTCTTCTACATTGATTGAAGGAACTTAAACCTTGATTCTAATAGGAAGTATTATATAGAAGCAGTGGCATGTCTTCTACATCTTAGTTCGCTCTT
>WUQG02039039.1:0-10729 GCA_011317285.2 Androctonus mauritanicus | reverse complement strand
TGATGGGATTTCACTTCTTTTTGTGAGTTTTGTAGAATAGAATAACAATTAAGGTTGCCGACAGCGAACGAGGGAACATCAACGTAACTGCGGCTGCGAATGCGAATTTTCCGGATTTTTTAATTTTTCCTTTCTTTGTTCCCTAAACACTATCTTTATCCCAAATTTCAATTTTCTAGGGCTGCTAGAAGTACCACTGATTTTTGATGATCGGTCATTGTCGAAAAAACGAAATGTTGAGTATCTTTTGAATTAGAAAAGATAGAAGTGTGAAATTTAGAGGTTTCGTTCCGTTTACTAACTACTCTAAATAAAAAAAATTTCAGATTCGTGGGAAACTCCAACACAAAGATATGGAGGTGTGAAAAGTACAACTGTGTTGCTTTCAGAAAAGGATGGTACGGCATGCTTGCTCGACTTGGCGGCGGCATTACCGTGCCACCAGATTCTAGTAGCATATGAAGCGTGGTCACGTGATCGCTCATACAAGATCGCTCGGTTTCCGAATGCGCCCAATGATTTGGAATCGGATGACGTCATAGAACGAAGAATTTTCGTCTGACGTTGTTATGCTAATAGTTATTTGTTTATTATATAATGTTATTTCAAGTTATTCGATTGGAAGTATTAAAAATATATATTCGACAATGGAACGCCCGTTATTCGACATCATTATGCATTATTAATGTCTACTTTACCAATTCCGTCACATTTGATGTCGTGACGTAATTTTTCACGCCTGACGCGGTATAGTGGCAATTTACTTTTGTTCACGACTTTATGTTATTTTGTGGTCATATACTGTAGGGGAAATTAGAAAAGAAAACCACACAGATGACAAGTTAATATTATATTCTTAATAATCTAATACATAATTATGGTAAATACCAAAATATTCCCCAATCTTTCTAAAATTTACAAATTATATAAATTAATAAAAATTTGTAGATTTTATTCGTAAAATGTATATCGATTATGAAATTGTTATAATTTTTTACCCGTATAGAAAATATTAAATTTTACTGTGTAATCTTAAATAATTTAGACAAAAATTTATATTAAGATAACTATTAATGTTATTTTAATATAAATTTTTATATTAAGATAACATTATGTATTTTGCTTTCTTATAGCTTTTTTCATTACTGAACCACGTTGTTCCCCTCAATCACGTGATTTTTTTAGTCTCGAACCAAGAGTAGTGAATAGATCGCATTCGATTAATCGCGAACGGTCAGAATCTGATATTGGGACCACGTGAAAACTTCGACACAAACGAACTTCGGCTTGTTAAGAACTGACTGTACTTTCTATTTACAATTTAATACTACAAAACAATATACCATATTATGTATCAATAAAGTTCTTTTACATAATATATTAAGATATATTATGGTGTAATAATTTTACATACAATTAAACAAGTCTTACAAAAAAAACGAAAATAGAATACATGTTTAATAGAATATAATATTTAATGCATAGGATGAGCTTATATTTTAGCTAAAACCTCCATATGACCCCATAGAAGAAGAATGAGCTTATATTTTGGCACAAATTCTCTCAAATCGGGAGTGTCATTAAAAGGTATCGCTACTGGCAATTCTTTTACAATCACTAAACCAGATCACTATTTTATCTTTTAAAACAGCTACAGCGGAAAGTTTCTGGATATATGTGTTTAAAACTCTTTCACTTATTCATTTTTTCGACAACAATTTGAATTTATTTTTTGTTTGTTTGTAAAATGGTATTTTTGTTAATTCATGTCCGCCCCCTTGCAATAGATTAGCGCTCCACAGTTTGGAAAACTCTGAATTAATCAATTTAATTAGCATTGGTTTCTCTTTCCTTTGATAAATATTATTCGTTAGAAAAATACACCGCTTTGTTTCTGTAGACCACTCACTCTACAGCACAAAATATTGTCAAGATGACTATAATTTAACCTTGTGTGTGAAATTGCAACAGTATTTTCGCATCCTCTAACTAATTTTCGCCTGAGGCGACTGCCTTACTTGCTTATCCTAGATCCGGCGCTGATTGGAAATAACAGATTTTTAATTACAATAATAATAATTTTTCCTTTTTGAGTTTTGTAGTTCTTCAAAATTAGAGGCTACTTGACAGGAATGATCCGATAGCAATCAGGATTCACAGGAAATGTTCAAGAAATTTCAAAACTGTTAAAATTAGAATTTAATTTATTACAATTCAATGCAGGTGCAAATGCAATTTTATACTTAATTATTTTCAAGTGTCTTCCACTAAATTATCGTTTAAATTATATTTAAATTTTATTACACTAAAATACAATATTGAAATACAACTTTAGATAAATTTGAAAGTTTTTATTTTAACAATAATTGCTTAATGCAATTTATTTATTATTGCTTAGTGCATTTTAGTTTATTTCTCTACATTTGTAATCTTTTATCTATCAGTTATTCAATATTTTATTATATTGGAATAAAGTACTTTCATATCATAATAATTATATTTCAAACAAGGAAATTTCTATGTAAAGAATTTTGAAAGATCTAATTGAACCTTTAAAATTGTTAAAACTTGAAACCTCATATAATAAACAAATCTTAATAACTAAAGAAATAAACTTTTTATGTAACATATGCTATTTTTTAAAGAAAAATTAACATTACCAAAAAAATAATAATTTTAACTTTTGAAAAAATAAAACTGATTCAATGGCTTATAAATTTGATTGTAATTGTTTTATTTATTTTATACATTATTTATAATTAGAATTAAAGTACTATATCATATTTGAATTAATTTAAGCAATATTTTAAATATTGTAGTTAAGTCAAAAAGAATTTATTTAAATAAATATGTTTTATTAAAAAAGTCTCGTCAGTTATTTATTCATTCAGAAACTTGGAATAATTTATAAGTGTGTCATTAAAATACACCGAAAAAATACAAAAAGAAAGTAAAAGTTTATAAATATTTGCATATGCACCTTTAAAAATTTCTAAGGCAAAATATGCTTACTTTTGCAATTTTGCTAATTTTTTTTTTCGATTACGATGAAAATCAAATTTACCATTTGTGGAACGAGCATATGTTCAGAAAAAGTTAATTTTGAACGGAAGAATTTTCATAAATTTTATTTATTAATTAATACTATATATATTTCGAAAGTAAAATATTGTACACGTTTAATTCAAATATCGAAAAAAACTTTTAAAGTTTTCTTTAACTCAAATACTATATTTAAAGTTCATATATAAATGATTGAAACTGTGATGATTTTATTGATTCGACCTTTGCTCAAGATGAATACTGTATAAATGATTTTTGCTTGTTCGTTGCTGTCGTTGTACTATATTGCAGAGAGACTTTCAACGACAAAATGGAAGTTAATGATTTAAGTAGTGACGATGAAATATACTTATTTTTCTAATATTTGAAAAAAAAATTAAAATACCAAATTCGTTTGGCAAAGGAAGAAATTTATTTCATTACATTCTAATCATTCGTTCGCAATTACTATCTAAAAATTTTTGTGGATATTCAATCGATTATTTTATAATTTCGAAAAAAGACCGATAATGGTATCAATACATGTGTTAGAGAGGAATTACTGTATTTTTGAGGATTATTACAACAAAAATATTCGTTTATATTATATTGTATTTGCTATGAAACATATGGTTCGTATTGGAGAAATATTGGACAGTTCCTAGAATTTTTATTTTTTCATTGTTTCATTGCCCATTGTTCCAAAATAAACAGCAAATCATTTTCCAACCTAATTCGCAAGAACGAGCTGTAAATTCACACAATATTGTATTAAGACATTAAATAATAATAATAAATATTATTTAAGTATGTAAATCTAAAATTTAATACTCTGGTATCATTTTAGTGTGCAATATATACGAATTTAAAATTTTTAAAATCTAGAATCCATCTCACCCATTCAAAATAAATTATTCCAAATCGGCTTTAAACTTTACACTCTCGACTATACAACGAAATTAGTCACATGTGAAACAGGCCCTTGGGCATTAGAAAGACGAGATCCTTGGACGAGATCGTGACGTATGTTAAGAAAGGAGTTTAAAACGCCACGTGAAAATTGTCTAGTCATAGTGAATGGTAGGTCTTTGCAAGATCAGAAGAAATGCAGATCTTTTGTCAAAAACGGTCACACTTGAATGTATCTAGATGTTACAGTGGTTAATATTACAGTTCAGCGATACTTTAGAATCCATTATACTCAGTCGTAAGTAATTATTATTTTAACAATAATTTTAATCATATATGCACGATTCGATAAAATCTAACAACAATGATTGATCTAACTCGTTTTGTTAATAGATTTAAAGATTCGTTCCTCCTCGAATTCTATTAAAAGAAAGAAGAGGTAGTAAAAAGTGAGGGTCATAAGTTTCAAATTAATATATTTAATAGAAGAATAGTATTAAGAGTAATTGAACGATATTTATTGAGGAAATCATTTATATTTGCAGATCTTTTGTCAAAAATGGCATCGAATTTTCCAAACGCGAAAGCAATTCGAGCTCGTTATTGTGAATTGTGTTCAAAACGTATCAGTGATTCGAAAAGCATTCCTTTCCGTTCTGTTTTATGTGATGAATGCGAAGGTAAAGGTAGTCTCATATCATTCATGAAAATTACCGATAACGAAGAGACATTTAATATGAATGATCTAAGATATGCTATAAACATCACGGAAGAAACGAAAAGCCTCAGATCAAACAACGATATAGAAAGCATATATCCAAATAACATAGAGTGTAACTCGTGTGACGATAAAAGTAACGCTTGCAGCTATTGTAAAGATTGTAAAGATCTTTTGTGCAAAAATTGTGAACTGGCTCATAAACGAGTTACTCTCACTAAAAATCATGTTATTGTCGGCATTGCTGAAAATCCTGATATAAGATATCAAGAAAATAGCATTTCATCGTCTCTACAACTTTCCAATGCGCACCCATCAATTATTTGCCAGACTCATACGAATAGTCGTATGTATTTTTACTGTCAAGAATGTAGTAAGCCTTTTTGCAAAGAATGCAGTATTAACGTACACGAGAATCATAGATTCGGTGATTTAGAAGAACAGATACGCGATTCGAAAATTTACATGAATATGAAACGGAAAGAAATAACAACTGAAATTAATAGCATAAACGAGAGTGAGAATATGGTAGGAAGTATGGAACAACGCATAAATTTGAACGCAGAAAAAGAATCAGATATCATTCGTACAACATTCAAGGGATTTACCACGGCATTGAAAGAAAACGAGAAAAATTTACTTCAAAGTGTTGAGAAAATAAGACAAATCAAACAGAGAAATGTTCAGTTATATATCAATAAATTAAATGCTCGATCAGTAACATTAAAAAATTCATGTATTACGACAAACGAACCGTTATATAGCTTTAATGATATCAAAAATAGTTTTTATAATGTTGAGTATATGTGTGAAAATGATGAAATTATATTTATACCACCTGATACTTCTTTACTTACTGCAATTGAGCGTTCAGGTTCTATTATTAGTAATTGTTTTCCTCCTCTCTGTACCGCATCTGGTGTCGGGATATCAACAGCATTGTGTAATCGTGTAGCTCATTTCATAGTTCACACCAAAAATCATTTGGGAGAAGATATGCTCGTCGGTGGTGAACATATTGATGTGATAATTCAAACTCAATCAAATGCAATCATTAAAGCACACGTTAAGGATTGTAATGACGGAAAATATATTATTTCCTATTGCCCTGAAACAAAAGGTCAATGTTTGATTTCAGTTGGAATACGAGGTATGCATATTGACAAGAGTCCATTTATTGTAACTGTCAGGCCTTACAGAGATTATAAATCGATTGAAAACGTTCTATTTACGTTCGGTAAAGAAGGAGATAATGATGGACAGTTTAACAAGCCGTGGGGTGTGTGCTGTGATAACGATGGGCATATAATAGTAACAGATCGCAGAAACAATCGAATTCAAGTTTTTAATCCGGATGGAAGCTTTAAGTACAAGTTTGGATCTCTTGGTTCTCAACCAGGAAAATTAAACAAACCGACAGGAATAACTGTGGATTGTCAAAATCGTATCATTGTTGTCGATAAAGATAATCATCGTATTCAAATATTCAATTTAGAAGGAAAATTCATATTAACATTTGGACAATACGGCAAAAAAGATGGAATGTTTAATTATCCTTGGGATGTCGATGTTAATAGCGAATGTAAAATTTTGGTATCTGATAGTAAGAATCATCGAATTCAATTATTTGATTCAAATGGTACATTTCTTAATAAATATGGGTACGAAAAACCATTACAGAAAGAGTTTGATTTTCCAAGAGGAGTTACTTTTCGACTTGAAGATTACGTATTAGTCACGGATTTTAATAACCATCGTATTGTAAACATTAATCCTAGTTTTGAGTATTCACGCTTCTTAGGAAGTGAGGGATCTGGTAACACGCAATTTTTTCGACCTGAAGGAATATTAGTGGATACAGAAGATAACATCATAGTCGCTGATGCAAGAAATCAATGCATTAAAATTTTCAATATAAATGGTAAGTTTATATATAAGTTTGGAACCTCTGGTCCAAGAGAGACGAGTCGTCCTTCGGGAATTTGTCTCTCTCCAGATGGATTGATCATTGTCGTTGATAGCAGAAATAATCGGGTTCAAGTATTCTAAAAACATTGCTATTATTGTTCCCTCGAAATTTATTTAGAATAATAGCAAGCGAATTAAAAAATGCTGAAATAATGCTAAAATGCGTAAAGCATTAACATTATATTATTCTTGATACTATTTTATTCAGTGATTTCTGCAATTTTAGACATATTAGATAATTATGAATGGGGATTAATAATCAAATTTCACATATCTTAGTTCTTATTTACAATAAATCATTTATTGCCTAAGAGACACAACTTAGCATAGTCTAATTTTGCAAACAATCTAGTAACAATACAAAAAAATTATACAAAATTAATAAATCTAATTTCATAAGTATAGATTTTGGCAAATTTATTTTTCATTTGAGAGAAAACAATGCAATAATTTGATCAGTGCAAGCGAAATTAAGATGGCAAAATTAAGTCTAAAAAATTTTTGGTATTTTTATTTGGTTTTTATAAAACTTGATTGTGTTAATTTACTTTTGCTATTCATTTTATGTATTCTAATATTTTTTTGTGTTCGAATCCATGAATTTTTAGATTTTTAATATTTTTAATCGAAAGAGAAAAAAAAATTCTCCTTAATTCAGTTAGTATAATGAATTTTTGGTTGAATTTCCTAATATTGTATGATTCTGTAAATTGTTGGTATAAAACGTTATATCCCTCTTTTTTTAATATTGATTATCGCGAATATAATATTCTGTTTTTTTTTTTTTTTTCATTGTAAGATGTTAACATGAATGATAAAGAAAATTCAGATAAAATCAATACGCAATTTGTTTTTAGTAGACAAAAAGATTATATAGATCATTCTTCAAGATAAAAAATCATTGTATAAGAGATTTACTGAATGTTATTCTATACACAAGCAAACGATGATCCTGTATATATATATATATATATATATATATATACATACAGGATCATCATTTGCATACACAGAGTCATCATGTATATCACATGCTCTTTGGATTTTTATATATACAGGATCATCATTTGCATGTGATCCTGTATAAAAAAAAGCCAAAAAGCATCCTCTATATATATATAGAGAGAGGATGCTTTTTGGCTTTTTTATCCTATATATATAGGATGCTTTTTGGCTGTTTTTTTAGATCAATATTGCTTTTACTTAAAAGATTTCTCGCTTCGATCAAGTTTACCAAAATATCAAGTCAAATTTCAAATAAAATTTACAATTTTTGTAACTATACTTTGGCTGAATATTTTTACGTTTAGGAAACCATCTTTTTCGTTAATAATTATATTTATTAAGCAAATGTTTGATTTATATTTTTGACGTATTTGGCACCAGAGAAAAATTTTTTCTTCCTTGAAGACAGTTACAGGTTTTGCAGATAGATTGCAGAGAAATTATTTCCGACCAGACAAGTTTTTGTTCTTTACATTAAAATTCAGGAATATCTGTTTAATAAATTTAAATTAATAATAAGCAATAAAAGTTGAAAAAAATAGTGTTTCTCATAAACAAAAGAAAATTTTTTTGTCAAATTTTATAGTTACAAAGATTTTTAATATGTAAATATTATCTGAATATTGATCTGATGTTTTGGAAATCTTGGTATGAATTCTAACTAATAAAACTTCGAAAAACTGTTTCATTATACATGCTTTATGTTTAGGCAAAAAATGCTCTTTCTAATGTACTGAATTACTTTTTAATATACAAGAACAATGATCAAGTTGTCACTAATCGAAGTACAAAAGATAAATCAATTATTTTCTTAAGAAAATATTATTAAAACTGATCTATAAAGAAGAAAATATATATATAATTAGATATATTCCCTATTTGTACGGACTGTAATTTCTAACTCTGATTTAAATGCAAACAAGTCAAATTAAAGTTCAATTACAGTGCAATAATCAGTACAGAATTTGGAAACAGTAATAGGTATTAATAGTTGAACTATAGTTAACCATCGTCATCAAATATTTTTATGTTTAAATATGTAAAATCAAAAACACAATTACTCATAAATTTTGTGAATTTATATAATTGTGAAAACTTCCAGAAGAATAAACTCTTCATTAAAATTACTTAAAAGTTAAGATAATAGTGAAAGCAATATACCAAAGATAAAAATCACAAATAGTGATATTAAAAATATAAATCAATAGCAGTATTTGCTCAATGGCCATTAATACTGTAAAAATTTTAACTCTATATTATTTTGATTGAATTGTGTTTTAATTTGGGAGAAAATTTTATTTAGATATTTTTTAAATTATTCTTAATCTTCATAAAAATATATGACCAAAAAATGCAATTAAGGATTTTTTTTTGTGTTTATGTGTTTTATTTCTGATTTTTTTTTTTGTATATGTGTTTTGTATTTTATTTCTTATTTTGTGTATGGATATATCTAAGTATTTATTCTAATTCTTCTTATGTCACCTTATTGTTAATACAACAATATCATTTTAATTCATTTAATTATTATTTGTTCGTATGTGTGTTAATAATTCTTAAGTAATTTTATATTAATTCATGTCATTCTAAAATTAAATGATAGTTTTATTTAATTAATACTAATTTCTATACATGTTCATTATATTAAATATGGATGCACCTTATAATTGTAAAATAACTTAAAGCTTTTTTTATATGAAAATTCTCAATATTACATCTTTGATTTAATCTGATGTCAACCATTCAATTTGTAAACCCATCAGCATCATCAGGACAGTTCGTATAAAGAAATTTAAATAATATACTGATTGCATCTACACTTTTAAAATGATTTCTATTCTCTATGATGCTTGTAATAAATATCAGTATAATTTATGCATGAATTTGAATATTAAATATCTGTCAAAATTTATTGGATAATAAAATCCTCTGGCATTTATTACTGAATTGTGAAAGATTAAAACTTTAAATGTAATATAATGAATGATTTTTGTGTATTTGTTTCTGTATTCAAATTAATAAATATTCTTAATAATAATTTGTAGTCTTCATTAATTAAAATTTAATAATTATAAACATTAGAATCACTTTTTATTATACAAAATATAAGATAAAATAGTATGGAAAATTCTCGACTAGAACTATCTCATTTCCGATACGTTCAGAATACGTGCTTTATGCTGATTCTATGAACAATTGCTCATCATTATTAATGAATAAAGTAAATATACGAGTCATCGCCACAATAGTTATTATCTTGACAAACGGATGGTTTCGGAAATTGAAATGTATTTACTAGCTTGACTCATAATCAAATAATGAAAATATGGAAAATGTTTAATTCATAAGGGATCATCTATAAACTATGTTATGAATTTCGAACATTTTTTAACCGTTTCTCTCTCCTTCGTCATTTTTTGCCACAGTCAGCTTTGACCTCCTGACCATCACATCACAAATTTGAAAATCATTCTCTTTTCTAGTAAAAAAATTTCTCTCGATTTTACGAAAAATAAATACAAAACAAATCATTAGAAAATGGGAATTACTTTATATTGTATTTTGTTATGTAGGCCTATATTCTTTAATTTCAAAATTGGATATAAGTGTTTTATCCTTTTCTTTCCCTAAGTGATTTATCGTCGTAAATCTATTATCCTTTCCTTCCCCTGAAAGCAAGACAGTTTATGGATGCTCATTAATAGTTCACCGATTTATTAAAGTACATAAGTGGTAATTATACATTATACATATAATACTTAAACGACACTTATTGATATATTATAAAAACCCAGTTAAGTATTAGAATGTTTATACAATTAAATTGATGTATATGTTACGCCAATACCCGACTCTAGCCAGTTCGCGAAGTGGCTGACTACTACTAGATTTAGCCGAGTCATTTGGCCAAAGTCCGAAATTTACGAGGATTTACCGCTATTTCGGGCTTTCATCGGTCAATTCGTGATACGCCCAACCATCAATGGGCCAATTCGAAAATTATCCAAGAAAAAGTGGTCAAAGCTACAAGTTTTGCAGAGCTAAGTAGCGGAATGCATTCATGCGTCACGTCTTATAATACTGATT
>WUQG02039028.1:0-10730 GCA_011317285.2 Androctonus mauritanicus | reverse complement strand
TATCTTCCAGATTCCCATAATCCTATAATTCTTCCCTTCGTTTCGACAGTTAATTGTTTATCGTTTAATCCCTTTCGGCATTTTAACGGATTTTGATAAAGATATTTAATATCTACTTTGCCGATTCCGTCACATTTGACGTCGTGACGTAATTTTTCACGCTGATGATGGAGATGCTGATAATTCTGACACCTCAAAATTTTAGATAACTAGGGCCTATAAGTTATCGGCTACGTTATATTATTAACTGAATTATAATTTAAAATTCAATATTTCATTTCAATAAACGTTAAAAAATAATAATTTGTGGATTGCATTTAATGCCCAAATAAACTATTCCTTATAACTAAATGCCCCCTTACGTGTGACAATAAACCCCCTAGATGTGGCATATTATTGCAATCTGCCTATCTGCATATAAGTTTGAATAAATTAAAGAATAGCCAATTTATGAGAAAATTAAAAATACCGGGCAATAAAAAAGAGTCCTGAACATTTGGGAACCCTATTTTTATTATATGATATTGAACAGTTTATGTGAAAAAAAATTCCTGAAACAGAATTGTAACAATTAACCCCAGTCTCTCCTACATAGTTAAATAACAAGATATATCTTAATTATTTTGCTCATTTCGGACGACGAAGTCATTCTTTGACCATGATATCATAAGAAATTAACGTTTTGCAAATTTCAAACACATTCGAATGAAATGGAATTAAATGTTACCAGATTCGAATATATTCGCGAAAGTTTTTGTTAGGTAAAGAATTTCTATATTATTTAAAACTTTTATTTATAAAAAGTTGAATAAATGCAATTAAGATGAAGAAACGATTATTTCTGCTTTAGAATAGAAAGCGATTTTACTTCTCTAACATTAATAATTGCATTTTTATTATTCTTTTATATATATATATACTTGGGGTTTGTAGCCTCCTTTTCAGCTTCCCCACAAATATTTTAATAATAATATTTTTAAAGGAAAAACTAACCTTGTTTTTATAAAACTTCTATCCAAACAATATGTTTCCTATCAGTTGTTATATCTGTTTGAAAAGTAGTTAAAGCAAACATGCAGTTAAATAAACGGATATCGTTTCCGAAAGTTCTATCACAAAAAATTTGTTGCAATTTAATGGGAAATGGTGTTCACTCTGGCAGCTTTGCTTTTCCTCTATGACAGCAACTCATTTTATAGAATTCCTTTTTCTAGAATATTGAACCACAATATTGACTTTTATCGGTCATTTCACCCGCATCATGAAATGGTTCCTGTTATATTTCTATTCTCCTCCGTTTTCACGAAAGTTCGGCAACAGCCTGATTAAATGTCGATGGTGTTTGTTTCCCTGCAATTTTTTGGACGTTCAGATGCAGATATTCTCGGTTTTGACATCGACAGTTCCTGTTCTTTTTTTCCCCCTCTTCCTTTTCTGAAACGTTTAACATCAGCCTCTTTTTATGTCAATGGCACCTGTTCTTCGGGCAATTTTCGCCGCTGAGTTTCCCTCCAATTTTTCAAACGTTTAGCATTCGCCATTATACAACTCATAACTTGATGCAGTGTTGTCGTATCTCGAATTTGTGTATTTTTTAAACTGAAGCGACCAACTTGCAAATTTTTAAAACAACTTTTTAAACAGATTTGTTTTTAAAACTATTTATTACATTTTGTTTAAACTAAAAGTCGCAAAGTGGAAGTCGTTTAATATTCGAAATGCGAGGAAGCGCTTTAAGCCTGTTCGTTAACAGTTTGTGTTCGTGACAGAAGCTAATCATTTTATTTATACTGTATAGTGTAGATATATAGTTTAAATAACAGGACATACCTTAATTATTTTGATCGTTTCGGACGAGGAAGTGATTCTTTGACCATGATATCACAAGAAATTAACATTTTGCAAATTTCAAATACATTATCGTATATTTCGCGGTGCGTTCTGGTTTACAATAAATCATTTTTTTGGGAAAAATTTATGATTTTAAAATATTTATTTGAACATTTTCCGTTTTACGTATATTTACTTCGTTTGAAAATTTAATCATTTCGTGTATAATTTCATTTTAATTTTGAGAGAAATCAGATTTTTACTTTGATAAGAAACGATACGAATTACAGTTTTATGTTTTGATATTACTTTATACATTATATTGCTTATATTTAATATAATAATCTTATAACAACAACAAAAAATGATGATAAAATAATACAATTATTTAATTTATTGTTTAAAAATAACAATCAAAGAACTCGATATTTCCGAAAATTTTATTGGAGGGCTTATATAAATCGATAATCTTTTGATCTTATTTTATAAATTCGATATCTGAGGAAAAAAATAGTAAAGTCAATTTGAAGGAAAAGTTGAACTATCAGATATAATAAGGTCTATACGAGAAAAAGAAGAAAATGCTAAAAATATACGATTAATTACTCAGAAATTAAAAAAACAATGACTAAAGGAAAATGGTTTCAGTTGGAAAGAAAATTATATTTGGCATTGGCATAAAACTACTAGTATTTAGGCGGATGGCCTTAAGGTAATTCTGACAAACAGGTGATTAAACTATACTTAAAGGAAATTTGATCTTTATATAATTCCTTCTTTACTACGAGGAAAAATGTCTTTCAAAAATGCTAAATTTTATATTTGCAATCAGTGTTTATCTACCAAAACGCTAAAAAAGTAATTTTAAATACATCTTAAAATAATTATGCACATAATATTAATAATTTGTCACGCTAAGAGTTTTAAAGAAGGAGAATTTGAGAAGAAGAGAAGAAGAGAAAGGATTACTGTATTATAGAATTTTTATAGTAATTAAATAATCCTTTCTTGTTCGGTATGCTGTCTGTGTAATACGAAATTAACGTTCAACTTGAAGAATTTGAGATGGTGATTGTCTCTTTCAATACATCAGGGATGTTCGAGCGTGAGAAATCGGAAATCAATCTCTCATCTTTCGTGAAAGAGATATTGGATTATACTGAAAGATTTAAACATTTGAAGAATGAACTAAATATATGAGATAACAATGGAAAGGGTAAAAGTAACTACCAAAAGCATGTTTGACATCTATCTAGACACAAAGTAAAACAATTTATTCATTTTTTCAACATTCGGTTTAAATGAGTATGAAGCCCACAAGACTGTCCAATTCGGAAGAGCTTTGTTTTTCCACTCAGATAATTAGGGAACAAATCAAGATAGGCTATATCCTTTAGAAAAATTATGAAGCGTAAATTCGATCTATCGATCACTGTCCTCTACAGACTGATTGATCCGTCCCCAAGTGCGAATGATCGGAGGAGGGTTTGGAATAATTCCTTTATATCATAGCGAATGATGATAAGTAATATTAAAGGAATTATGATCCTCTTTCTCCGCGTGCTATAATCGTTAACATATACTTTAAATGAAAGAATTTAAGGATATAATCGGTAATTTGATCTTAAGAATGAAAAATAATAAAATTTTGGAAAGACCGTACGTAGCGTGCGCCGTTAATTTACCACCGATTGGAAAGCAGCTTATAGCTTATTAGAAAAAATTAACCGATTAACTAAATGCATAGTGAATCGGTCAATAAGAGAACAATACAGACAAATTGTCTATGGTAGAACAGAATGGAAAAAAATCTGATGATGTGGAGACAAGAACATCATTTTGAGTTTCTTATGAATTGCAAAATAATTACTATGCGTATGAAGATGGTGATAGGAAAGTCAACTGAACGGCCTTGTGAAAAGTAGTCGTTTACAATGTGGAAAGGTATGGATACAGTTCCGAGATCTATATCTCCAGCATTTTAAGGAGAGTTTGATTACTGCCTGCTGTATCTCATCTTACAATCTTCCTATTAATCCCATCATGGATTTGGCCAGCATAAATTTTATCATTTTTAGTTCTAACTGACAGCTGACCCCACCAGTATTATGGGTGGCCCGTAGTGAGACTTCGAATATCCCATCGTTTAATAAAAGTGCACAAAAAAAAGCCGAGGCCGAATTGATAACCTGGAAACGATTCAGCTTTCCAATCTGAAGGCAGGAGTTCGATTCTCGGTTCCCACAACTTGAAAATATTTATCATGGGATCCAAACTCGATCGTCAATAATTGTTCTCCACAATTTGTCTGACCCCTTTGCAGATGAGGACAGTCTGTGAAAAAGGTTGTTTTGTCTCATCACTTAGTACTCTATCTTACAAGTTAGTGGAAAGTAACATTTGTTACAAAAAACCATCTAACAGTCGACCAAATAGCTGCTGTGGATGTCTGCAGTGTTATTAAAATATGTGTGTGACCTGTAATGGGCATAGAAATGCTCTGCCGCTTAGTATTCACAGAGTGGAAAGCGACGTTAACTACACAGAAGAAAACATAACCTAATCTGAAGATTTAATGCTGTTAAAGGATTAGAAATGGCCAAATCACGAACTCTCAATAATTTTTTTCTTGACAGTTTGTGATTTTGCCATTTCTACTCCTTTACGCTGCTTTCCATATTATAGTATATTAAGCGCCCACATTCCTGCTAGAGTCAGCTACCTGTTAGAAAGTGGGGTTCACGAGCCGGGCCCGGACTATTCTTGAAAAACGTAGAATTGTTGGATCCGAATTCTCTAGAATGGAAGTATAACAACCTTCACTCACAACTATCCGACGAATACAAAGATGTTTCTCTCTTCCGGTGGTGATAATTCAGTTACATTTCTGATAGGATTGTTTTCTTCTTTTTGTATTTTCATATACTCTCCTCATTTCGTCATTTGTTACAATATTTGAAAGATTAGCTGCATTGTTTTAATTCATATTGTCGAATAAAAGGTAAAAATTAATTTGCAGATTTCTCCCAACCTTCAATACTTTATATATATATATTACTTTTATTATAAAAAATACTGAATTTTAAATAAATATATTGTACATTGTCCAGTTAGCAACGACTGAAAAGATCCTGTTGAACTCCAAAGTTCTTTTATTTATATTATTATAATATTATAATCATTTGAAAGTTTTATTTTATAATAAACATCTAGAATAATAATTACTAGCTGTGAAAGCTTTTCTAAATATAATTGCTAAAGAAATTCCCATGGAGTCTCTGTCTGAGCGATTAGCTTTATACCTGATTCGATCTTCTGTTTGGAGTTCAATATGGCGTCTGCACCGAATGCAAACATCTGGAATGGCTAAATCATTAGACTAAATACTCAGAATTTGGTGACTGCCCCATGTAATTTAATTTAATAATTAAATGGAAATACTTTTAACTATAAACAGTAAGATACAAGTATCATAATCATTACATAGTTAAGCAGAATCCAATGTTATCCTTACAGCAAACTGAAAATAATAAATTCAAAAGTTATTAATTTATCTTTTTCCTCAGTACATTGCGATACTATTTATTATAAATAAAAAACTTAATTCAGTTTCAAATAAATAGGCCAGTTTACACAAACTTCAATAATAAGTTTTCTAATACGATATAAAAATAATTTGTAAGTTAGATATGCTCTATGTCATAAACAGCAAGAAGTTGTTTGGGATTTGATAAACAACAGATTCTACAAGATTGAAAAAAAAAGATGACGTTTTCTGATTTGGACAATTTATCATTATAAACATTGTTTACGAATAAGAAAATATGTCGTAAATACTTAGAGGAAATGATTATTTCTATTTTTATAGACAAGCGACAAGTTTACCAAATAAACTGACAGCAATTTCTCGATTCAACTATTCCCGATACATTATTACTTTAGAAAATTGCAGTTTGTTTTTTTTATACCATATACAATAGCGATTATTTATAAACAATAGAAATATATCGCAATGATTTTGAGGAAAATGTTGCTGACATAGGATTTGAATAAAATTTCAAATATCAATGCTTTAAATAACAATAAATTGTAAATAAGGCTCTAATGGTAATCGATAAAGTCAAAATATACTTTGTCATTTGCCAAAAATTATGCAAATAATTGCAAATAATGTGGCAACACTGATTTGGAGTGCAAAAATCTTAGTTCCTCTAAAGCGTGTCAGCTTAGCATAGCAGACTTGTTAACATTTTAGGTTGATTTGGGTTAATTGAGTATGCCCCCAAACAGAGTTAGTCCAGGGCCCCCAAAGTTACCAATCCGCCCCTCACTTTAAGTCAGATTTCAGATTCAAACCAGTACTCGGTTGTTTTTGTAACTTCGATACAACAACAATCGAATACTTCATTACCTTGTCATACATCATAAAAATTATGTTAAAGTTTGTTTAAAAATAACTTAATATTATAATGATTTCGAAAAATGATAAACTATCCATAAATGCAAAGATACCGTGCAATTTTATGGTTTAGTCAAAGAAATTATTATGCTATTATGAAGAAAACAAATGATAATATATTTTATAATGCAGTATTTAATATTATAACATTTTAATTTATATAGATATTTTACAAAAATCGTCAGGAAAGTTATGAACTGCCTAACATTCTTGATCAAAATCACTTCATAAATTACGATTTCGTTGACATTCAAAATTTTATAGGAAAATTTGTATAAATCGAAAATTTCTTCTTTGGTTAGTACAAACTAGATTTAAGAAATCATTTGCCACCCCCATATGATTAGTCGAATTTCTTTCATTCGGTAAACAAACCTTTCAGATAATTGGCCTAAATCCAACTTAATATCCATGTAATTACAAATTTCTTTGAAAAACTTTCTGCCATACTTCTATTTTGCAACGAGGAAAATTCTATGTTTAGAACGATTGGTTTTTCTTTTGTTTTATAACCTGCATAAACAGGAAAATTTTAACAAGCATTGAAAAGGCAATTTACATTAAATTACTAAATACAAAACATGCTATTATAGTGCACTCTTGATATTATGAACTCGTACGAGCCCTCAAAAAGTTCCTAAAATCGAAAGTTGGTAAATAAACATTAGGGACATTTTGGGATCAACTGAATAGTTGGAAAAAAGTGTAGTTCGTAATTTGGAGGTTAGTAAAAACGCCAGTCCACTGTACATTTATCCAGACAATATTAAAAATTAAATAATATTTATTATATTTTTATAATACTGTAATAATCAAAGTGTTCAGTCTGTGTAATACAAAGTGAATCAACTTAATGATCCTGAAATTTTAAAAGAGGTCCGAATGTGGGATTCCAAACGATTCTCTCCACATCTTTACTCTCTCTTATATTTTGACTATCGGGTATTAGTTGTCTTATTCACCTTTGTATAAACAATTATAAAAGTAAAAATTTAACTCCTTTTTTTAATCATGTAGATTTTTGGACCGATAGTGGAAAGTGTAAATTATGGATAGGCAGCTATTAAAATGTCACTTATCTATCTTTCTTCATATTTAAGCTTTTTGTGTCACAGACCGGCGTTTATCAGGCTATTTATAACTTATTACTAATTTAATTTTAATAAATTATTTGTCCATTCATTCAATTTATTCAATGATTATATTTTAATTTTGTTAATTTTCCAAACAGTGTAATTAAATCATTCTCTTGATTTCTTTACTTATATGTTTCTGCCAAAAATTGTGTGTAATTAAGCATAATTAATATTCATAAACTTATTAAGATTCACATCTGCCTAATTTTAAAAGATTTTATATTTGTTTGAAGGAATTTTTTCAAAAAAATTACAAATTTTATCGAGATTTTGTGATAACTACGCTTAGTTGTAAATGATTAAATGCTGTCAAATTGAAGTAGTAATTGCTATAAAATAACATTATTTTTACTATATTTAACTAGTTTCATCTACATTTTTCGAAAATTTAGGAACTTATATATAAAAAAAAAAACTTGAGGAAGTATAGAATCTAATAACTAGCGATTAAGTAGATTAACTTGCATTTTAAGCATGGAATAAATTAGTCAACTTGTCTTTAAAGATAAATGGTTTGAAGTTTCGAATAAAATGAAGAAATGTCTATTTATTCGAAACTTGAAACCATCTTTTCGATTTACTTCAATTTAAGTAAAATAAAACATTGATATCAGCAAAATCTTTCCAAAGATCTTAATGCACGCATCGTATAATCAAATTGTTGCGTCAGACAATTCCAAGTTATTTTAAACCAGGATTTGCGATAAGTGGACTAAATGAGTAGGTAGCCACTGACTATTGCATAATCCAGCTATATAATAGCGAATGATTGTTAATGAACGTTAAAAACGGTGGATGAACTGTTTCCTTCATCCTCAGTGGTTACCTTGCTTTTTCGTTTTTTTAAATAAACGCCATTGACAATATAAATGGTTTAAATCATTGACGACTGTAATGAAAATGTGGTAAATCTATCCTGTCAGAAGATATATTGCAATAGCAGGAGAATCATCTTTTTAGTCGCCTCTTACGACACATTGATTAAGTGGTAAGTTAATTATATATTTATAATTATTATTAGAAACTTCTTACTGTGAGTAAAGAATGAATTCCCTTATCACATCGACTGACCCAATCCCAGATGTATCTGGCTGGCGGCCGAATCGCGATTCGTAACGCGATGCCCTACCAGGCAGAGGACTCGGGTAGGCGTTCAGGGTCTGGCAACTGAAGAAAAGATTTTTTGGGGTTTTCGATCAGTCCGGCGTTTCCAGTCTTTCACTATTCGGCCACCTCCATGATTGTGGGTTCAGCCCATGGTTCTAACTGGTCCCGCCACTTAATAATCTCCCTCATTGGAAAGGGGAGTAGAAATGCAAAAAAAATCTATTTGGTAGCGTATAATGCTGGTCAGATAGGTCTGCTATAGCATTAGTAGATATGAATAATGTCGTTTTTACATTGTAAATAGATAATCTCTTAAATCTGGTGTATAACAACTGATGAAGAAATTTTGGATTTATACGAATTTTTCTATAAAATTTTCAATAATATCGATCTTGAAATGTTTTATGAAATGGATTTGTTAAACAGTATAGGTGCGTTTCTTTAAGCAGCAGGTATACAGCGTAACCGACGCTGCACGTCGCTACCCTTGGTAGCTGGATAGATTCCGTTAATGCCTATTTGCCAGCAAAAATGAAGCCTCCGATGTGTCAGGTAGTAAAATATTTGATTATTGGTTACTACATTCTTTTTATTAATTATTAGATCTGATCATAACACTTATTGACATGAGAGGGATACGTCTGGACATCAAAACAAAGTCAATTTGCTATGTTGTCGAATTTACTATGGCGTCCGCCATGTTGTTAACAGAAAAAGCCATGTTATGGACGTCTTTGTTTTTCTAAGATTGAGGAATCTACCCAGTTTGTCGCTACACAATAATTTAGAAATATCCGCTGTTCCATAACATGGAGGACACGCTATTAGTGCCATAATTAGATAACGGCAGAAAGAAATATTCTGATTGATGAAGTTCGAACAGAAACGAAAATGTTTATCTGAACAAAAATCAGGTGATCAGACTATATCGAATGTATAATACTATCATATTCAGGATTAAATCTGAAGATATATTTAAAAGCCAGTTATCGACTTTGAATTTCCTTTAGATTTTCTATGGGTATGACTGAGGTAAATTCTAAATTTATTATATAGTTTTTGTAAGTCTGAACTTAATATGCTATCTTCCGCCATTTGCTTTACTCGTGAAGTCTCGTGAAAATGTACTTTACATCGCTGTAACGACACCTTGCAGCTAGCGGTTTAGTAACGGTTGGCTGCATATTAGCGCTTCATTCAGAAACGACTGTTTTTATAGCGCGATATAAAAGAAAAGTCACGTTTTCACATTTCCTTACCTTCCTATTGATTTTTATAAAACTATTACATACGGTCATTGATATAAAATTAAATATTGAATTGTAGCAATGCACAGACTGTGGCATTCTATTAATTTGTTGGCGGCCGCCAAACAATAAGCGAAATGTTATTAGTAGTTTTCAGCAATGCATTTTAAAATACTATTTTTCTGATGAGAAATTATTTTTACTGTAGTTTGATGATAATATTTTTAAACAGTAAGGAAACTATGATAATCATATTTGTAGTAATAAATATATTTTTTTTATTTTTATCGTATTGATATGTGTGAAATATGAAATTTTGAAAAAATCGTACATGTACACATTATAACATTGCCATTTAATTAATGAAAATTTACCATCGATTTTGCGTTTAGCTACTACAAATGTGGAATATAAAAAAAAAATTCTTAAATCAATGTCATGCCACTCATCCAATTAAAATAATTTGTTTATCTTCGATTGTGTTTCTTTATAACATGTAATTAATCAGCAGGATATGATTTATAACTTTCGTGTTTTTTTGGTGGCCCTCGTATAAGTCACAATGAATATAAGCGACCCCTTGCTCTTACAAGACCGTTCATCCCGCTCTATATTGCAAAGTATTTATTATCAGTTGTAATTTTTTATCGCAACATAATAATTCCCTTCAAAATCAGATTAAATTCGTTTTATGGATAAAACTTAAAACTACATGTTCATAACTAAGTTGGAAAATATGATAAAAATTATTCGAAATTTAATTTTATTTTGCAAAAACTATCGTATATCTCGACGGTTTATCGTTTTAGAAACCATTATAATATTATATTTTTTATAATAAACTTGGTTTTTTATATGTAAAGTTACAATGATGTGCTTCAAATTTTTAATCGATTACTTTTTGCAACATCAATAATTATACTGATGTTGCAAAACGATCGACTACAAACC
>WUQG02039017.1:0-10730 GCA_011317285.2 Androctonus mauritanicus | reverse complement strand
GCAGTGTTATTCAAACTGTTCCACGGAACCCTGGGGTTCCATAAAATATCCTGAAGGGTTCCATAAACATATATAAAATATTCATCAAAATGATGAAAATAACTATTTTGTAATACTTTTTAACTTTTATTATATGATAAAAGAATATTAAAACGTTTTTCTTTATATGTACTACCTAGATTGTGAATATTCTATTGTTTATGATCTCGGTTTCCGCGAAATAATTTTATACTCATAAGGGTTCCTTAAAGTGACAAAGTTTGAAGACCACTGCTCTATTGGATTGCTGTGTAAAATCTTCTAATTGTATAATGACGCTGTAAATATGCTGTATTATATAGCATATGTATGATGTTTCATATCCAAAATTTTGCATTAATTAATTTTCTTTGGTATTATAAATTGTAGCGACTAGTTAGCAAATGATTTTTTTATTTGATACGATTTAAAATGAAAATTGTACTAAGGTTGGATTGATATATAGGCCCTATATTGTACTAAGGTTGGATTGATTGATTGTATTAAGGTTGGATGAATTCTGATATTTATTTCAGGGGACTCGAACTCGGAGTCCCCTGAAATGAATATCAGAATTCAATATTGATTTTTCTAAGCATTAAAACATTCCGCACAAATTTCTCTAATAAGAATAATAAAAAAAAAAATAAGTCAAAGGCCGTATTTATGGAGTAACACAGAAGCTGTTTAAAATTGCAATTGATTCCACCTAAATAATCAGGAATCGAATGCTAAGTTCCTAATACTCATATTTCAAGAGCTATTTGGACCTTACTTATTCATCCTCACTCTTTAAGACTCCGAATGACCCCATTGCAAAAGGATTCACCTCATAATAAGAGTTCACTCGAAAGATCGAATGCGTTTCATCTCGAGATCAGAGATCAATTCTAGGTCCAATACTTCCAGATTTTTTAGAGAATTCGGATCTCATCCTATCAATCACCATCCTTCATTTACAGATACTTGATTTATCGATCTCATCACAGGTGTGAGTAAATCCTGATGTGCTCTGGAATATTGCTTAGTACCTGACAAAGATGGAAAACGGCGTAATACTAAAAAAAGAAACAAAATCCCATCCAAAGTCTGATCAATCCGAGAGCCTATAGTAGACCTGAAGTGGTCAACACTAAAATATATCGGTTATGAAATTAGTTGGTATAATTAAAACTACTATAACCTGGCCATCCAATTTATAGAAATTGAGAAGTAAGAGATAAATTACGCAAAGTAAAAAATAATTCTGAAGTTCAAAAATGATAAAAAAAAAAAAAAATTATTTAAAAAATATAGAATGCGATTAAAGATTTAGATATGATTGTGGAAATATTAAACATTACAGAGATATTCTAATTATTTGTTTCTGTTTGTACTCAATGTATCAGGATTTGCATATGTTTAAAATATATTTTAATTAAGCATTTCAATCAGATTTGACGTGCAATCCGAAGAGGTTAAACGATTTTCATAGTTAATTTAATCGAAACTGGATAAATTTGACTTATCGCATTCCACTGATTGTTTTTAAATTAATGATTGTACAAACGTTAAATATGGTTAGTCTCTGTTAGGGGTTGATTTTTTTTTTGGTGGAATTTTTTCCTCTTATTCTATCACTGTTTCATTAAGAAAATGAAGTAATTTTGTTAAGTGAATTCTTAGCTTGTATTGTACTTTTATGCTCAAACAAATGTGTGAATACTCCTATTGTTATTCTAAGAGATAATTAAATATTTATACAAACATCGTATATCGCAAATTTGACTGTTGGATTAGTTAATAAACTTTTAATTGTGTTCGTATTTAAATTGGAATTAAACAACCGCAAACTTTCTATTGTGACTGTTAAGTAACTTGAATATTTTTATTTTTTTTAGAAAAATAAAGTATTACGAGAGTTAAATTTAATTAATAAAATATGAATTTATAATAGATTCAATACTTATTAACATATTTAGCTTGATTAAACTTTTTGTTGATAAAAACGTTGGCCGATATTCAATTCTGTCCGTTTGCAACATGCTAACTTTTGTTTAAGAAATCCAATTGCTTAAATTTTGGATCGAGTTCTACAATAACATTCTGATTTATGCGGCTTAAAAGTAGCTAATTTAGGAGATTTATTCTTTGGAGAACGATCGTCAGAGATGTTTGATTCAACTCAAATTTCATAAGTGAACCAATAAACTTTCTTAGCATCAAAAGGAAGCATAATAACAATCTTATTAAGTCATTCTTTGCACGTTCGTGGATGGAAATTTTTCTTTTTTAAAAAAATAAAATAAAATAAAATCGATATTGTCATTGTAGATCGAGCTGCATTTCTTCAATTCGATCGAGAAAAACAGTCTATCGAATGTAAAAAATTTGTAAATGCTATATATGAAGCAGTAAAAATTCATGCTGGCAGTAATATGCGCATGAAATTATATTTATATTGTTTTTAATCATTAAAGTTGTCTTTACATAATAAATCTCTTATTTAATTAATATATGAAGTCAGCAATATATATTTTAAGTTTTGAAACTTTTAACGTTGTTAAGTATCATTATCAACAATTTTTATTAAAAAACAACTTTCACATTAGTATGTAATCTTTCGTCGAGGTAGTTTAAAAGATATAATAGAAGTTAGTAAATTTTGAACGGCCGCCATCTTGTAAAACGACCATTTGAACTCTTCAAAATTTAGACTTTGGATAAAAAGCTACGATAGACCAAAATTTGAATACAATATTTACAATATTTTGATCAAGAGATATTTTGCAAATAGCCTGCTATATATATATATATATAGACTAAAAAGTAATTATATATGATCACTTTCATAAAATATATCTAAATTCTATGTCATCTATAATGTCATTCACGTGCGACAAATAGTTTCAGAGATATCGACGTTTTACCGTTTCGAACGGTTGCCATCTTGTAACGAAATCACGTAGTATCCTCAAAATTAATCTGCACATGCCTCGGATAATAAAGAATGATCCTCTAAAATTTGAATTATCTACGATGTTTGATTCTTGAGATAACTTGATGAAGAATGGATGGTGATCAGAGTCAATACACTATCTTTTTTTTTTTTTTTATAAAAAAATGGTTTAAAATCTTATTAATGCAAACTTAATCAATAATAAATTCAAGTAAATTTAATAATGTCTGATTTAAAATAAATTAAGTGAATTAAAATTTTAAAATTTTATAGCTTTATGCGATTCCAGATATCTGCTTTGCAGCAAACATAAAAAGCATTACCTTTATTACTACTGCAGTATAGATAGAGTGCAATGATCTCGTTCGTGGAAAAAAACTTTAGAAAAAAGCAATTTAGTGCCACTTGGATTAGATCAGAATAAGGATTAAATAATAAATTTAAATTGTTATATAGTTTTAAGGGTATAACGAAACTCGTTTAAGTAATCGTGATGAAAAAATCTTTCAGTGGATTATTTACAAACTAATATGGAAATTAAATTATTTTAATATCGAGCAATTTATTTTCTATTGTGTGTATAACAATTCCGTTGAAGATAAATAAGCATATATTAAGAAAAATGTTCAATATTTTCCTTAATATAATACATTAATCTTATATTGGAGATTAATTTTTGTGTGTTATATCGATTATTTTATTTATTTGTCTTGACTAATTCATTTATTTCAATAACATTCAGTATTATTTAAAAATCGTATTTCGGTTATTAATCGAGTAGTGGAATTATGTAGAATCGATTACGCTTGCTTTAACTGTGAAAAAACCAATAAAAAAGCTAATATCTTCCTAATCTTAGATTTCAATCTGTGGTTCATGCTACCAGTGGTTACGCAAACTTACTAATACGTAAATATATAAACTTAAAGTGAAAATTTTATCAAATTTTTAATATTGGCTAATTTAGAAAAGATTTAAAAAATAGTTGATTTAACTATATAATATGCGTGAAACTATAAACAGTTTTATTTTTGTTCATCTTATGAGGCAAACTTATTATTTATATATAATCACTCTCTCTTTAATTTTGACTTGTGGCACAAAAAAAAATCTCTATATAAACTGTTTTTTTTTGTGTGAAATATGAACAGAAAACCCTATTTAAAAAATAAGTGTGTCTTTTTTTCCCTGCATGAGTTTGTATGAAACTGCTTTTTTGATAGTATAGAGCAGTGGTTCCCAATCTTTTTCTGGCCATGCCTTCACCTAGACATCTCTAAAATCCTGATGCCTCCTGTGACATCTAATTTTTATTTTTCAATAGTGAACTCCTATTCACGTGGAGGAAGTCTAAATGACTATTAACTTGATCTAAATAAGCTTCCAAACAACATGGAATCCATGAAAGAGAAAAATAAAAGAACGAAAGGACAGTTGAAGTACTAAGGAAGAAATTACTAAGAAATTGTTTAAAAAAAAATAATGATATGAAGTGATATGAAAAAACAGCAAATAAAGTTTCAAAATCGCCGTGTACATTCTGATTTTAATTTTAAAAATGAACATGTTACAATATATATTTATATACTGTATATGAGGTCCCTATAACCATAAGAAATGCAAAAAATTCACTATTAATAACTCATTCTCGAATTGCTCCCCTTAAAAATCAAATTGCCCCTCTGTGGGTCGTGCGCCCCACGTTGGGAACCACTGCCCTATACCCTTATATCCCAATATCTAGAACGTCCCGGATTGAAATTCAGAAAATCTGCTCACTTTATATAAACTATATACGTGAGATATACATGATCAACATTTGTCAGTCAACATGATATCTTGCATAAATAATGTTTAAACAGTATTCGATTTAAATAAATTCAGATAGATTAATTGTAATTCATTGGAGAAATAATAATATTCAAAACCGATAAAACAAAAATAAATATGATTCAATAGATTCAGCGGATGTGATTCACTAGATTATACGAATTTTCAAGTGTATAGGGTAATGTAAACAGCCTGTTTAAAATTAAAAATTAGCTGATTATAATATAGATAAGTTTAAACAGATTTTTAGATTATAATTATATAGAGTAAATTTTCTTTTTTTGGACGATCGCAGACCTTTTCATATATTAGTGTATAGATATTTCAATGGAGATTTAAATCACTGTTAATCATTTTAAAGGAGAGAAAACTTTGAAATAATTTTCTGTAATTTTTCTTTATATTGTATTTATTATTGCATATAAATAATTATATTTTATTACTATATTTTTTAATATTCTATTTTTTTGAATATTATACAATAAATTAATTAAAAATTATATTCTTTTGTTGGAAAGAGATAGCTTAATCTTGAAAAAACAAAGCACTAAACTAGCAAGCAAAAGTTTTATTCTGCATATGCAGAATAAAACTTTTGCTTGCTAGTTTAGTGCTTTGTTTTTTCAAGATTAAGCTATCTCTTTCCAACAAAAGAATATAATTTTTAATTAATTTATTGTATAATATTCAAAAAAATAGAATATTAAAAAATATAGTAATAAAATATAATTATTTATATGCAATAATAAATACAATATAAAGAAAAATTACAGAAAATTATTTCAAAGTTTTCTCTCCTTTAAAATGATTAACAGTGATTTAAATCTCCATTGAAATATCTATACACTAATATATGAAAAGGTCTGCGATCGTCCAAAAAAAGAAAATTTACTCTATATAATTATAATCTAAAAATCTGTTTAAACTTATCTATATTATAATCAGCTAATTTTTAATTTTAAACAGGCTGTTTACATTACCCTATACACTTGAAAATTCGTATAATCTAGTGAATCACATCCGCTGAATCTATTGAATCATATTTATTTTTGTTTTATCGGTTTTGAATATTATTATTTCTCCAATGAATTACAATTAATCTATCTGAATTTATTTAAATCGAATACTGTTTAAACATTATTTATGCAAGATATCATGTTGACTGACAAATGTTGATCATGTATATCTCACGTATATAGTTTATATAAAGTGAGCAGATTTTCTGAATTTCAATCCGGGACGTTCTAGATATTGGGATATAAGGGTATAGGGCAGTGGTTCCCAACGTGGGGCGCACGACCCACAGAGGGGCAATTTGATTTTTAAGGGGAGCAATTCGAGAATGAGTTATTAATAGTGAATTTTTTGCATTTCTTATGGTTATAGGGACCTCATATACAGTATATAAATATATATTGTAACATGTTCATTTTTAAAATTAAAATCAGAATGTACACGGCGATTTTGAAACTTTATTTGCTGTTTTTTCATATCACTTCATATCATTATTTTTTTTTAAACAATTTCTTAGTAATTTCTTCCTTAGTACTTCAACTGTCCTTTCGTTCTTTTATTTTTCTCTTTCATGGATTCCATGTTGTTTGGAAGCTTATTTAGATCAAGTTAATAGTCATTTAGACTTCCTCCACGTGAATAGGAGTTCACTATTGAAAAATAAAAATTAGATGTCACAGGAGGCATCAGGATTTTAGAGATGTCTAGGTGAAGGCATGGCCAGAAAAAGATTGGGAACCACTGCTCTATACTATCAAAAAAGCAGTTTCATACAAACTCATGCAGGGAAAAAAAGACACACTTATTTTTTAAATAGGGTTTTCTGTTCATATTTCACACAAAAAAAAACAGTTTATATAGAGATTTTTTTTTGTGCCACAAGTCAAAATTAAAGAGAGAGTGATTATATATAAATAATAAGTTTGCCTCATAAGATGAACAAAAATAAAACTGTTTATAGTTTCACGCATATTATATAGTTAAATCAACTATTTTTTAAATCTTTTCTAAATTAGCCAATATTAAAAATTTGATAAAATTTTCACTTTAAGTTTATATATTTACGTATTAGTAAGTTTGCGTAACCACTGGTAGCATGAACCACAGATTGAAATCTAAGATTAGGAAGATATTAGCTTTTTTATTGGTTTTTTCACAGTTAAAGCAAGCGTAATCGATTCTACATAATTCCACTACTCGATTAATAACCGAAATACGATTTTTAAATAATACTGAATGTTATTGAAATAAATGAATTAGTCAAGACAAATAAATAAAATAATCGATATAACACACAAAAATTAATCTCCAATATAAGATTAATGTATTATATTAAGGAAAATATTGAACATTTTTCTTAATATATGCTTATTTATCTTCAACGGAATTGTTATACACACAATAGAAAATAAATTGCTCGATATTAAAATAATTTAATTTCCATATTAGTTTGTAAATAATCCACTGAAAGATTTTTTCATCACGATTACTTAAACGAGTTTCGTTATACCCTTAAAACTATATAACAATTTAAATTTATTATTTAATCCTTATTCTGATCTAATCCAAGTGGCACTAAATTGCTTTTTTCTAAAGTTTTTTTCCACGAACGAGATCATTGCACTCTATCTATACTGCAGTAGTAATAAAGGTAATGCTTTTTATGTTTGCTGCAAAGCAGATATCTGGAATCGCATAAAGCTATAAAATTTTAAAATTTTAATTCACTTAATTTATTTTAAATCAGACATTATTAAATTTACTTGAATTTATTATTGATTAAGTTTGCATTAATAAGATTTTAAACCATTTTTTTATAAAAAAAAAAAAAAAGATAGTGTATTGACTCTGATCACCATCCATTCTTCATCAAGTTATCTCAAGAATCAAACATCGTAGATAATTCAAATTTTAGAGGATCATTCTTTATTATCCGAGGCATGTGCAGATTAATTTTGAGGATACTACGTGATTTCGTTACAAGATGGCAACCGTTCGAAACGGTAAAACGTCGATATCTCTGAAACTATTTGTCGCACGTGAATGACATTATAGATGACATAGAATTTAGATATATTTTATGAAAGTGATCATATATAATTACTTTTTAGTCTATATATATATATATATAGCAGGCTATTTGCAAAATATCTCTTGATCAAAATATTGTAAATATTGTATTCAAATTTTGGTCTATCGTAGCTTTTTATCCAAAGTCTAAATTTTGAAGAGTTCAAATGGTCGTTTTACAAGATGGCGGCCGTTCAAAATTTACTAACTTCTATTATATCTTTTAAACTACCTCGACGAAAGATTACATACTAATGTGAAAGTTGTTTTTTAATAAAAATTGTTGATAATGATACTTAACAACGTTAAAAGTTTCAAAACTTAAAATATATATTGCTGACTTCATATATTAATTAAATAAGAGATTTATTATGTAAAGACAACTTTAATGATTAAAAACAATATAAATATAATTTCATGCGCATATTACTGCCAGCATGAATTTTTACTGCTTCATATATAGCATTTACAAATTTTTTACATTCGATAGACTGTTTTTCTCGATCGAATTGAAGAAATGCAGCTCGATCTACAATGACAATATCGATTTTATTTTATTTTATTTTTTTAAAAAAGAAAAATTTCCATCCACGAACGTGCAAAGAATGACTTAATAAGATTGTTATTATGCTTCCTTTTGATGCTAAGAAAGTTTATTGGTTCACTTATGAAATTTGAGTTGAATCAAACATCTCTGACGATCGTTCTCCAAAGAATAAATCTCCTAAATTAGCTACTTTTAAGCCGCATAAATCAGAATGTTATTGTAGAACTCGATCCAAAATTTAAGCAATTGGATTTCTTAAACAAAAGTTAGCATGTTGCAAACGGACAGAATTGAATATCGGCCAACGTTTTTATCAACAAAAAGTTTAATCAAGCTAAATATGTTAATAAGTATTGAATCTATTATAAATTCATATTTTATTAATTAAATTTAACTCTCGTAATACTTTATTTTTCTAAAAAAAATAAAAATATTCAAGTTACTTAACAGTCACAATAGAAAGTTTGCGGTTGTTTAATTCCAATTTAAATACGAACACAATTAAAAGTTTATTAACTAATCCAACAGTCAAATTTGCGATATACGATGTTTGTATAAATATTTAATTATCTCTTAGAATAACAATAGGAGTATTCACACATTTGTTTGAGCATAAAAGTACAATACAAGCTAAGAATTCACTTAACAAAATTACTTCATTTTCTTAATGAAACAGTGATAGAATAAGAGGAAAAAATTCCACCAAAAAAAAAATCAACCCCTAACAGAGACTAACCATATTTAACGTTTGTACAATCATTAATTTAAAAACAATCAGTGGAATGCGATAAGTCAAATTTATCCAGTTTCGATTAAATTAACTATGAAAATCGTTTAACCTCTTCGGATTGCACGTCAAATCTGATTGAAATGCTTAATTAAAATATATTTTAAACATATGCAAATCCTGATACATTGAGTACAAACAGAAACAAATAATTAGAATATCTCTGTAATGTTTAATATTTCCACAATCATATCTAAATCTTTAATCGCATTCTATATTTTTTAAATAATTTTTTTTTTTTTTTATCATTTTTGAACTTCAGAATTATTTTTTACTTTGCGTAATTTATCTCTTACTTCTCAATTTCTATAAATTGGATGGCCAGGTTATAGTAGTTTTAATTATACCAACTAATTTCATAACCGATATATTTTAGTGTTGACCACTTCAGGTCTACTATAGGCTCTCGGATTGATCAGACTTTGGATGGGATTTTGTTTCTTTTTTTAGTATTACGCCGTTTTCCATCTTTGTCAGGTACTAAGCAATATTCCAGAGCACATCAGGATTTACTCACACCTGTGATGAGATCGATAAATCAAGTATCTGTAAATGAAGGATGGTGATTGATAGGATGAGATCCGAATTCTCTAAAAAATCTGGAAGTATTGGACCTAGAATTGATCTCTGATCTCGAGATGAAACGCATTCGATCTTTCGAGTGAACTCTTATTATGAGGTGAATCCTTTTGCAATGGGGTCATTCGGAGTCTTAAAGAGTGAGGATGAATAAGTAAGGTCCAAATAGCTCTTGAAATATGAGTATTAGGAACTTAGCATTCGATTCCTGATTATTTAGGTGGAATCAATTGCAATTTTAAACAGCTTCTGTGTTACTCCATAAATACGGCCTTTGACTTATTTTTTTTTTTATTATTCTTATTAGAGAAATTTGTGCGGAATGTTTTAATGCTTAGAAAAATCAATATTGAATTCTGATATTCATTTCAGGGGACTCCGAGTTCGAGTCCCCTGAAATAAATATCAGAATTCATCCAACCTTAATACAATCAATCAATCCAACCTTAGTACAATATAGGGCCTATATATCAATCCAACCTTAGTACAATTTTCATTTTAAATCGTATCAAATAAAAAAATCATTTGCTAACTAGTCGCTACAATTTATAATACCAAAGAAAATTAATTAATGCAAAATTTTGGATATGAAACATCATACATATGCTATATAATACAGCATATTTACAGCGTCATTATACAATTAGAAGATTTTACACAGCAATCCAATAGAGCAGTGGTCTTCAAACTTTGTCACTTTAAGGAACCCTTATGAGTATAAAATTATTTCGCGGAAACCGAGATCATAAACAATAGAATATTCACAATCTAGGTAGTACATATAAAGAAAAACGTTTTAATATTCTTTTATCATATAATAAAAGTTAAAAAGTATTACAAAATAGTTATTTTCATCATTTTGATGAATATTTTATATATGTTTATGGAACCCTTCAGGATATTTTATGGAACCCCAGGGTTCCGTGGAACAGTTTGAATAACACTGC
>WUQG02039006.1:0-10731 GCA_011317285.2 Androctonus mauritanicus | reverse complement strand
CAAGTATTTGCAATCATCCGAAGTGTCTTATTGCCTAAATCGCTTTTAACGCTTTTTAAACCTAACTGCATTCTTTGATACTAGTTTCTTTAAAGTCTCTTATTTCTACTATGCGGTAGACCATAGACAGATAATGATAAACTAACTATTAAACAAGTTGGAATCGTAAAATTTAACTAACGCCTTAATACAAACACTTCGGAACTTATTATTGGCTAAGATAATAGGAACCAGCTTCCAAATTATTTACTCTTCCCCTATGTGACGAGCAGAATGTGGAAGTCGAATAAATAACTTTAGTAGCATCGATAGATGGATTGTTTACAGAAAAAATGCTTTACGATGGTACAACTCCTGTGAAGTCGGTAACTTTGGTGTCTACTATGAAGTTTATGGATCTAAAGTCCACTTGAAAAGTTAGATATTTGTCAACAACCGCTTGAGACGTATACACATCCTGTATCTGCACTTTTTCTGATCTCAGTCAAACTTACATTTTATTCATTTTCGCCCATTATAGTTATAAAAACCTATATCAAAACAGACTTTGTTTGTCACCAAAATGAAAATATTAGTCACACCGTACACTAAACAGCGCAAGTATTCCCAGCCATTTAAATTGTATAATGTCTGTTTTTAAGACGTCAAAATATATGGATAGAGTTCGGCTAACGATTCAAAAGTACCTCTAGGGAGAAAAGAAATCATTATTTTATCCCCAAATTTGCATTCTTATATGAATTTTAGAAGATAATATAGAATTATAACTATTTTTTGAAGGATTATAACTATATATTATAATGGATAAATGGAAGATTTTTTTTTGGAAAATGCTTCATAAAAGTTAACTGATTTTAGCCTAAATATTTTGAATGTTTCCAAACTCTTTTAATTCCTTCTGGTCATCATTTTCTCGGATTGTGCTCCATCTGTAAAGATAGAAAAAAATAAGTAAATTTTCGATAAAATTCCTATTATTAATTATTCTAAACTGATGATAAAAGTAAATTAATTGCTATTAACAACCTTAATTACACTCAGTTAGTAGAAACTTGTAGATATTAGGAAAAAGATAAAACGGTCTTGATTTAAGTATTTTTATCAGAAAGGGGCCATCGAGAATATTGGTTAGATGGCCCCTTAACAAAAATAAGAAACAACAAAAAAAAATCAGTTGGTCCGTGTTTATTTTAAAAGCGAAACGTGACTTTCCGAGGACCACTACTCCATAGGAAAAGCGTAGGCGGTGGTGATAGAAGAGATGTAACCTTATATTACTTAGTTCAACACAAAAAGAAAAAAGTGGAGTAGGAGAGTGAGGTGAATTACGCGACTCAGAAGTAATAATGTGTTCTGACCGACATTCTATCTGTCAGCAGGGTGTTTTCGGACACATGGTCGTGTGTCACCTCCAGTCATCTTTTCTTTTGTCAACGGTGTGCGTGCCGACATCATCCGAGCGCATTCTTCTTTAAAATTTATACTCGTTGATGCAATCACTCCATCAATTAAAGATATGAAAGATCGGCTCTAAACATTCTCATATAGAACCTTTTATTAATTATTCTAATATTTAAATAATTTTAGATTGAGGTAACGACAGAATGCTTCTTCGAGCATTCTGTCGTTACCTCATATTGACCCACTACAAAAGCGATATTATATAAACTGAAAACTAAATTGGCGATTCTTCTTTCGATTATCGAAGATGAAACGTTGTTGTTCCGTTTACATAACACATTCCCGATTTTTTTCGTTGTTTACAGTCTCCTTGCAAATTTTAGCACTGATAAAATACTTTAATATCTGATGATTAACCTTATAAGTATAATTGCAGTAATATTTTAACCTATTTTTAGATTGTTAAGTGAAGAAGAGAAGAAACCTTTCATCGAAGAGGCGGATCGATTGAGGATTATTCATAAAAAGGAACATCCCGATTACAAATATCAACCGAGACGCAGAAAACCCTTGAAAGGAGTCAGCAACAGTCAAACAACCGAACACGTTCAAGGAGCAACTGTCATATTCAGGTAAGGATCGAAACTAATCCTAAACTTTGCGAATATTCAAAAAAAAAAGTATAAAAAAAGAAGTGAGAAGCACATTTTGTGAGAACGAGACCCATAAACGGTCAATGATCTGAAATTAAAGACGGCTGAACAGCTGCACCTGTGGGTCCTGAGCACATTTTAATTATGTATATGAGAATATTTTTTTTTTTTTATTATTCTATATATTTCGACACATGGCTAATTATGAGAATTAACGATTCTGTTACTCTAGATTGGCAAAATTTAATGTTTTTAGCGTGTTTAAAAACTACCAAAAATTCTTTATCGTCAAAGAGAAATATTTTCTAGAAATCATTTTTGTGTGTCGTCAAAAAAATTCCTGGTATTAAGTTTTATTTTTCTGAAGAATTTCCTGCAATATTAGACTGTAAGTTATGGTCATGCTTATAGTTTTACATAGAAATCATACCTTTTGGGTTCTCGGAATTCTCAAGAATGACTAAACTCTGTAAGAGTTATCCGAAACCGCTAGCGGTATATCGCTTTCGTTAAACAGCGAATACTTTTGATGAACAAAATGAGCCAACTCGTGAGGCACACATACCTGTTTTGTCGTTCACCCATTTCTCTTTATGATTCTTGGTTGTAAGTAAAGTAAAAGTGTGCTGTTGTAGCAATACATCAAGGCAGAAACCACACCCTTGAGGTCATCTTTGGTCACCTGTAAGAGCACATAAGCAGAAGAAAAAAAATTTGAAAAGGGATACTAGCTAACAGTTTGACATATATGTGATAAAATGCAGTAACTACACAAACTCTGGTATGTCTGCGGACAGACATCTGTTATTTCTCACCGACATAGGGTTTACCGTCAGATTTTTTTTTTAGGGGTGCGGTTACCCTTACCGACAGGGTGGTCTTCTTCTTACCCACCAGTTGTCATAGTATGAGTTGAAACTGGGCCTTTTTTTGGACATTTTCGGCAACCTTCAGTGCAGCACGTGGTCGGGACGGATAGAGATGTGTTATCGAGATTTCCCACTAGAACGAGACGTGTTATTACCCTCAGAAACCGAACTCATTATCATCAGAAAAAAGTTTAAACCGCTATCTGTTGATATTATCCAAATCTTAAAAATAAATAAATACAACGTTATCAGATATGATCCATAAAAACTTATCGACTTTTAGAAAAAAAACCTATCTAGGGTATTTTCCTTAGAAAAAAAACACCATGTCTTAGATACGCTTACTAATTTGTGTTTGTTTGTCGAGTGGACATCTGGACGTCCGACCTCAGATGCTGACTTGAATTTCGTTTGTGTTATCAGACCCACTCATCACATGATTATTAAACATATAGGATAATAAATTTTCAACGTATTTACAGATCTCTCAAACAAGATCCGGCTACCAGTGATGAGCACTCGGCCCAATCAACACCTAGCCCTCAACATTCTGGAAGTCCTCACAGCCCTCCTACGCCTCCATCCACTCCCAATCGTTTGGAAGCTCCAAATCGCACGGATAATAGGAAGAAAGCGATATTAAGACAAGGTAAATAGTTTTTGTAGCGATTTTTTTTTCCTGTAGCCGTTACGCACAAAGTTACTTAATGCCGTTTTTCGTACTAACAGGAGATCAAGGCCAACCCATCGATTTTAGTCACGTCGATGTCTGTCAACTGTCCACCGATGCGATAGAAAATTTCGATCAATCAGAACTCGATCAGTACTTGCCAAATCAGTATGTTCCGCAGTCGTACAGAAACAATTACGGTGTCATGTCGTACTGCAGTGAATGGCTGGGTAAATATCCTCAAAACAGTCAGAATTATACGGACTGCACGGAAGAAGTCATGCCAACCGGTGGTGCTACACACGTCTTCAACTATCAGGAGGACACAAGTGAATCGTGCGACGTGCAAGAACCCTGCAAGTATCACAACTTGACTACAGCCGTCAAGTCCGAGCCTAGATCGTTACTGGCTAATCGAACTGCCACTTTTAACTTTGACTCAAACTTTAGCCTTCCTCAGGTGGGCTGTTTCAGCAATCAGAATACGTATTTCGGGAACAACCAAGTGTCTAATCAGTATTCCCTCAACAACAAGGGTTACAGATCTGTTTCTGATGAACAATGGTCTGCTTATGCTTGAATAAATCAATCCACGATTGTGTCACATACACCAGGCAGGTTCTGGTGGTGCAGGGTATTAATTAAAAGTTACTTAAAACCCTGGCAGCTATCGACAAATTTCCCAACCCGTCCACCATTTTGTGCCAAAGTTTTGATATCAAATATTTCATATTATTTTTCTATTATTTTTGGTTCCTCTTCCAAATGTTTTCTGTATTCCAACAGAGAGATATTAATGTATACATGAATAATCTCTTGTAAATAAGTTTTATTTTTATCGATAAATAAAGTATTCTTACTTTTAGATACTTTGATCGTCATCGTCTTATTTTGGAATTTAAACTTTGTAATCGCAGGCTATCTGAAGACGAACAAAAACATAGTAAACAAATTCGAAAAATAAATTTTCCAACATTAATTATAAAATTCATTAGACGATTTTTGTTAAAAAATTTATTATTATTATTATTATTAATTAAAATATATATATACATTTAAATCTTAAATTTTCGTACAACTTACAAATTTATTTCACAAGATTTTGGCAGTACTTGCAAAATCAGTATGTTCCACAGTCATTCAGAAACAATTAATGTCGTGTTGTACTGCAGTAAATGGCTGGACCTTCAAAATTATACGGATTGCACGGAAGAAGTCATGCCAAGATTCACTTTATTTTTTTTTGCAAAATATAAACTGTGTGTATGCACTTTGTCGCAAACTATAAATATTTCGAAGACGAAACATCTCAGGACATCAAATTTTTCTATCCTAAATATACGAGTAGTAATTTTGAAAACTCTCCATGATCCCGTTACAAGATGGCAGCCCACCGAAATTTTCAGAATTCTATATATTTCAAACTGTTTCTCGCATATAAACTCTACTTATTTTTAAATATGATTAAAAATATTGCATAAGCAAAATTTTAAAATTTATAAATTTCCTTTAAGATATTTATTTCATCGGTACAAAAAAATCCTGTTATTATTATTATTATCATCTAGATCTACACGTGAACAGGAAACGTTTGAAAAGTAATGGATGACCAAAATATTAATTCATAAGAAAAAAAAATTGTTGCATAAATTCATATGCATGATGAAGTAAACGAAGAGCTTTCCTTGAAAAATTTATACGATAAATTATTGATTTCAGTTGACAAAAGTAATGTAGTTCATTTCCTTAACTTAATTATTTCAGTTTAATGAGTAGTTAACAATATAAATTCAGTAACGTAAATGAGCAACATAAGAAGTGAACAACCTAGTTAATGACTTCTGTCAAAATCATTTTATGTCATTCTATCTTATTCTCCGAAATAGCCTATTCGCATTATTATTATTTTTTCTTTCTTCAGAACAAGAATATTAACTAGGAAGTATAAATTGGTTAAAATTTTAATTTAACTGAAGTTAAAATAGGTTAACTATGGATAATTTACAATTTGATCGCTGTTAATTTAATTTTGAATCAAGTAAATTGCAAATTTTTATGCTTATAGTATACGGGTTAAATGGGTTTGTCTTAAAAAAAGAAAAAAAATTCGATATTGCATAAATTAGTCACAAAAAAAATAAGATACAAATATAAAACTTACACATTTACCTATAGCTACGGGGTGGTTGTAACGCCAGTACCTATTTGTAACAATGAATATTTCAAAAAGTAAACAACCTATCACAGTTTTATTTCCATTGAATATATTATTAGGGTGTATCATTTGGTTATTAAGTTACATCTCAACATATGCACCCGCATTTTCCACACTTCTGGAATCTTTTAGGAACAGAATCCACGGCTCTTCTTAGCATCTCAACTGGAACATTTGCAAACACTTCACGGATATTTTGTTCAAGACTGTTAATGTCCCTTGGTTTTAACTTGTAGGGCCTACACTTGTTCCTTAGTCCAACCCCAAAGGAAGAAGTAGCATGGGGTTAGATCAGGGCTGCGTGCAGGCCATTTTGTCGGTCCAATCCATCTGCCAGGGAAATTGTCATCGAGCAATGCTCTCACTGGAATTGCGTAGTGGGGCGGAGCTCCATCTTGCATGAACTGCATGAAATCATAAATGGTAAACCTCACATTAGTAAAACAGTATTACACGCCAGCTAAAGCTGATGCTAGTTTCTAGGATAATCTAAATTAAAAACAGGTATTGACTTGACAACCACCCTGCATTTAACACTAAATATTTCGGTATCTATGAAGAAAAATTAACCTTTCTGAAATTTTATAGAAAATGAATATTGCCACAATTAAGATTAATTAAACATCGGTTCTTTATGATGCGAAAATTTCTTTCCTGATTTTTTTTTTCGGGAACCAAAATAAATCGATTCTTTTAAATCTGTTATCGCTTAATAAATTTTAACATGTGCGAATTATTTTCTTATAACGGTCCAACTTGTATTCTTAGAAATGCAATGAAAAATTATAAGCAAAACCTAAAAATCTGGTTTGAGAATCTTCGATATGTTTATTTATTTTTTACGAAAATTTTATTTATTTAGTTGTGTTTATTTGTTACTCTCTGAATTATGGAGGTTCCTCTCGGTTATAAATTGTCACAATACTTTTGTGAACGATTTTTTTTCCGAGTTAAGTTCACTAGCGATGTGTTCCTGTCTTCCCTTCCAAAACAAAATAAAAATTTTAGACTGGAATTTTGGCGTTGACTACCAAAAATGCAATTTTTTTTTTCCTGTACCACTTATCGTAAAGCCACGCCTGAAAGTTGAAACCTGATGTTTGGTAGGAATTAAATTTTGAAAATTTCCTTGGATTTTCCTGTAAGGAAAACTTAAAAAAAAAGAAAAAAAAGAAGAATGACGTCTTAAATATCGATTTACTCTACAAGAAATTAGATTATCTAACACGAATCGGTTTAAATAAATTCTTTAAAGATTGCTTATATGTGAAACAATTTTTTGAAATATTAACGTTGAAGCAATCGTTAACAGATTTATTACTTGACGTTAACTTGAGAAACACTGAAATTGTTAATTTCGTATTGAATTTCACTGAATCGGTTGGTTTATATAGTATTTTAATAATTTGGCAAACCATGTTTCGATAATTTGGCAAAACTAAATAGCATTTCAATAATTTAGCAAACCATTTATATAGTTTGGCCTAATTATTGAAATATTGTTTGCCAATATTTATTGAAATATTATGAAGTTTTGCCAAATTATTGAAATATTTTGATAATTCGGAAAACCATTTTTAAATAATTAAGCAAAACTACATAATATTTCAATAATTCGGCAAACCATATTATGTAGTTTTGTTTAATTATTTAAATAATTAAGCAAAACTACATAATATGGTTTGCCAAAATATTTCAATAATTTGGCAAAACTACATAATATTTCAATAAATATTGGCAAACAGTGTTGCAATAATTAGGCCAAACTATATAATATTTCAATAATTTGACAAACCATGTTATGTAGTTTGGCTAATTTGGCAAACTACATAACATGATTTGCCAATTATCAAAATGTTCAAATAATTTGGCATAACTTCATATTTCAATAATTTGGCAAACCATGTTATGAAGTTTTGCCAATTATTGAAAAATTTTGATAATTTGGAAAACCATTTTTAAATAGTTAAGCAAAACTACATAACATGGTTTGCCAAATTATTGAAATATTATGTAGTTTGGCTTAATTACTGCAATTGTTTGCCAATATTTATTGAAATATTATGTAGTTTTGCTAAATTATTGAAATATTTTGATAATTTGGCAAACCATGTTTCAATAACTTGCAATTTATAAAACTATATTTTAGCAGTTATTTACATATAATTTTAGCAAACTATTGAAATATTGTTATTTTAAAAACTATTTTTCAATATGACTGAATGTTTTTCGTACATTTTTTATTCAAAAGTTTTAATTTCAGTTTATTATACAACACGAGATAGATTATTTAACTTAAATCATAACTGTTGTTCTTTTTTAAAGTTATGAAATTCCAACGATACCATACACTTACCCAAATTTCTGCCCAACATCAAACTAAAAACAAACCAGGAGGATTAAAACGAATAATAAAGAAAGAGGAAAAAAATACGAGGAGAAAAAATATATATATATAAAGAAATCCTGACAGAAACAGGCGACAATAAACTGTCTTCTGTAATCCTAAACGAAAGCGTGCCTTTCAAAGCACCCACTGCCAACAGGATAAAAAAAAAACACAAAACATAAACAAGAACTCTGACGTCAGACGGTGGCAATGGTGCAGCTTCCGGTGCCCGTTTTACTTCCGTATGGGTTACGTTGGCGCCCGTTTGGGGTGTCGTCGGATATTACGCCACATCGTCGCCATTGCAACAAAATCAGCTTTCACAATGATCTCAGATTTCTTCTACGTCTGGAGGACCATTGTGAAAACCAGTTTTGTCCGAACGGCTCCTTTCGGGTGGATCCTGTAACATCACTCTCGATGATTTTTTTTTGTGAAAGAGAGAAACGAGAGAACCAGACAGAGATTCGGATATCTTCTGTGATGTCGAATTCGTTATTTAAAAAACAAACAAATGAATTATTCATCGGGTAAAAAAAAATCCGGATTAGCCACTTAAGTCAGAAACCTGTGAATTTACACTGTAAACAATAAAGGTTTAAAACAACACCATAAAAGTTTTTTACGAGGGTGTCTTTACTGCTCCAGATAAGTGATCCAATCCGAGGTCAATGGGACTTAAAGAGAGACCTTGAACTCTGATTTTTTAACAGAAAAATACTTAAAGGTGACGAAACGATTAACGATATAGTATATCCAAAACTCGTAACGATGGATAAAGAGCTAAGCCCCTTGTGAGGACAATGTCCTGAGAATTTAACCCGGATCTCCCAACATGACCAGTGGTCCCGCTGTGAGGAAATTGTCCATAATTTTCCTCATTTCAGTGACAGGTAGTACTCACGCTGAATACGTATCACTGGCCACTTATTACTGTCCGAGAACCTTTTAAAATATACCAAGACGAAACCATTAATTACCGCTCTTTACACGAGTATACCAATACCACGGTTTATATTCCAGATTTTTACACTTTTTATTCATCTATTCTAACTAGTCATAAAAGTAATAGTATCCGGGATTGATGCCACTTAAATTAACCAAAGGCACGCAATGACTGGAGTCCTTAAAACATTTTCGCTTGGAATCCTCACATTGATATTCTACGTGATCATCGCAGCGAAATCCTTAGAAGTTTCCTTTGGAACGATATCTAATGAATTTATGAAGATCTAAAGAATGTCGATTTTTTAAATTTCTCTTGGAGATTGTTTACAAATGTATCAGCATGCCATTACGCGTTATGTCACTAGATTTATACACCACACTGTTGAGAATTTTTAGGAGGTTTAAGTACTACTTTCACGTATAGAATTCTCGATGGTTTATATATCGCGATGGTGGCACGCGTTTTGGTATACTGAAACATTTGTAAACAATAAAACTATCAGAGCAACTAATCTGATACATTGTATCTTTGTTTTAGTGTTTCAACAACGACATAATGGCAAATCATAATGGAAACAAGAATGAGGTGTAAACACTAGCTCATGCATGTGACAATTATTGCTGTAATGATAGCAAGCGTAACACATGGCCCTATCGAAGTTTGTCACATTCCCGTCATTTCTAGCGATAAACCCATTGAAACAACATGTGAGACCACTTTTGATCCGTCTGTTTATACTCCAAGTAAACAGATTTCATGTAAATATCCATGTTAATTGTAAACAGCTAAGTTTAATTGAGCCGCTAAACGGGGCGCTGGCCAAGGGAGCCGGGGCGCTCTTTTAAATTTATTTGAAGAACGTTCACCTTGACCGTTTCGTTGACAGGTGCTGCTGTCGTCGTCTGCCAGTTACTGGACAGACAGACCCACTAAATCACCGCGCACTTCAAAAGGGTACAAATCATGCAACCCCTGCTCCCTCCACGTGCGAGGAGATCCCGCAGACAAGCTGCCAACCCAGAAATATTAAACCCGCGCCCGTTTATCCAATAACGAGTCTAGGAAATGTCGTGCAGAATGACTGTCTATGTGAGATGTCGATTGTGTACACATGTGACGTCAGCATAACCTTGTGGCGCGAGTTCCATCAGATATCCGCCCTTCTTCGCCCCCCATTTTTAATATCCCCGGCAAACCGCCTATCGAGTTTCTAGTGATCCCGGGCATCAGATCCCAGTCAGACTGCCGTCTGCAGACAGACGCCGCCTGGCCAGAGGTCAAACCACTTGTAGCTTTTCCGCCATGGACGGGATGACGTCAGAAATGAGATAAAAACATCCGCGTGGAGAAATTGTTCAGTACTCTTTCTTTTTTTTTTGCTTTTTATATTCGTCACGTCCCTCTAATACGAGATTATTACGCGGATTCAGAAACGGAAAAAAAGAGCGCATTTTACAAGCTTTAACATGACAAAACAATAAAAAAAAATGATGAATGGGAAAAGCTAAGAACATCTTATGTTCTGAAAGACGGCAAACAGTTTCTAACAAAAACGGCAATTTCGAATGCTGTTTTTCGTTTTCGC
>WUQG02038995.1:0-10731 GCA_011317285.2 Androctonus mauritanicus | reverse complement strand
TGCACATGCTGAAGGCATGGCAGCCATTTTGTGAATGCCTAGTCTCTACCAAGGTCACTACCATGTCACGTGCAAGTATAGCCAAATTATCGCCCAACCAGAAATAGTGCAAATTCCTGCATCAATTATTTCCAGATTTACCTGCACGACCCTGTATATATATATATATATATATATATATTATATTATATTATAAACATAATGATTTGATTTGACATTATGCATAATTTTTGATTTTCTACATTATAGCTTTTGCAGTAGATATTAACAACACTTTTATGGATCTGTATAAATTACACAATACATAAAAATTTTATATTTTAAAATGAAATCAAAATCATTTTTTTGTACTCAATCAAATTTTTATTCTATCCTTATTCAAATATTAATATGCAAACCAAATAGTGAATTATATCTGAATTAAATTGCAATTTTAACAAGTTTCTTTAATTTGGATTATGATGCCACCATCTAATAGCTTAATATTTAATTTGATTCATAGATTACCCAGTTTGTTTATATTATAATGTTCCATCATTAATATTTGACTATAATTTCCAAAGTAATTTTTTTATAGAATATTTAGTAAAGTTAATTACACTTATATGAAATTATCTACCTTTTATTATTTAAATGATTAAAACTATCCTTAAAAAGACAAAAAATACTTAAATATATTATGCTAATAAATGTAGAATACATATAAAAAAACTCACCACGAAGCAGTAGCTAACATTTTTGAATTGGGACTGAATTGACAAAATGATATAGGTCGTGTATCTCCTATTTGACTGCAATTGATGTTAATAGACTGAAATAATGGGAATATCTAATTAATATGATTTCATTTATATATAGAATATATATTGTATATATAACAAAGTAAAAAGCAATTTAGATTACAATAAAAATATACAAGTGAAAAAGTTTTCAGAAATTAATTTCTACCTAAAAAATATAAAATTATATTTATAAATTAAACATTGCCTTTCTCAAAATATAATATAACCTTTAGCTATCTATGCATTTTTCAATAATCCATTAATTGCAGTTTCCAAATTTTTTTTCAAGTTAAGTATCTTCATCAAAGCAAATCATTTCATTGGCATTATAACATTTTCCTTATTTTTAATAAATTAAAAATTCTAATTAATTCTACATGAAATCAGTTACATAATAAAGAGTGTAATCCTAAAAAAAAAAAATCTGTATTCACTAATCAAATTTTGATAATATTTAGAATGCTCTGTCAAATTTTAAAAATCTTATTTTTATAATCAAAAGAAAAAGACATATAGAGCTATCAAAAAAGCACAAGATTCTATTTATTATATAAATTCAAATTTTAATTAATATTTTTAACCATTATTATTAAAAATTTAATTATATATATAATTATACTATTTTTAAATTTTTATACCCGTAATTTTTTGTAAAGTTCTTGTTGTTTTGCATTTTTTTGTGACTCTGGTATATTTTTATCTTCTCTTGCTTTCTGTAATCTTGCTTTTGCTCTAAATAAAATTAAGAAGAATTTTAGTAATTTTGCATCTATGCATTACTAACATAAAAAATAATCAGAAATAAAGATTATTCAATTATAAAAATTTAAACTTATACAGTAAAATATATATTATTTTTTTAGCATTTTTATTATTATTATTTTGACAAATCAACAGACAAAAAGCAGATTTTTCAAGATTAATTTTTAAAATAATTATTAGAAAAATACTGCTAAAAACTACCATATATATTACTGTAAAGGCTGAGGGATTTTTCCTGAAAAAATTTTGAATAAGTGGGAGGTCGGCTTATGCACAGGGCAAAAATTGGGGAATTTTTTGAAAATTAAGATTCACTGGCTTAATTGCAACATGTTTCCATTGAGCTTTCACACTAGTCATGTAATCTTGATATTTGTTTCTAACAAAAATCATTATCTTTTTGATTCTTTCAATTTTCTTATTAAAAATATGTGGATATGTACTTTAATATTTTTTAGGCATTTAAATATCAGACATTGATTAAATATGAGCAAAAATACATAAATTGGATACATTGCATTATTAGCATGTCTTATGATAGCAATGTAATTGGCCATATTCCTAAAAAATACCTATTTCTTTTCAATTTTATTATTAAAAATATGCTGTTATGGGCAAATGTTCATATTTAAATATATTCAAAATTATCAATTTATTGGATCTTCCAAATACAATTGGAAATGCAGAGAGTAAATTTTTTTTAGTGAATAAACATGGCAGCCACTACTATATCTATCAATCATCTAATTAATATTAAATGGAAATATAGCAATCTATATTTTGATCTTTCTGATTGACAATTTGTGCATTTTCTGATACTTTGATTGTTAAAAAAATATATGATGATTATTTTACAGATTTATGCTGTTGGCAGTCATGCATGCTGGTTGGTTTCCATTTTCATCAGTTGGAACAAAACTTTCATCGAGTGTTTTAATTCAGATATTTTTATCATTTAAAATTCTTTTAAATATTTTTATTGAGATTTGGAAATGATGTATACTTTTAATATTTCTTTACTATTTTCTACCAGACATTTCAATAAAAGCAATTGTAAAGTATATAACAGAATTAACAGAAATATATATTATGTGATGTGCTAAAATATATTGAAACAATTTTCCCTTCTGTGTATGTTTCATGATATATAACATATTAAACATTTCAGTATACAGAATGTCTATTGTTATCCATTGAAATATTTAATTTTACAACTTCTTAACAGATCAGATTAATGATATTTTATCTGTGAATAAAGAAGAAATATATATATATATAGACTCATCTAACAGTTTGCTACCATTATTCCACTATAAATCATATTAAAATAGCTAATTCCTGTTAAGTAATAGGCTGCTTTTTTATAGTGTTTCTTGATACAGTGAAGGAAATCTTATTAATCTTGTGAAATCAGTCAATTAGTTTGTACCAACAAACTAATTGTCTGATCTCACAAGATTAATAAGATTAAGATAATTAATCAATAAGATAAGATTAATAGTTTTGAGTCACATCAATTTGCTGCAACATAGGAAAAGAAAAGAATGATCCTGAAATTGCTGGACAATGCTTCTGGATATAAGTACCGAATATAAATCCCATTGAAGGACATTACAATCCAAATGGCATTTCCATCTGTTCCATCTATATGTCTTAGAACCAATATACTAATAGAAGACATTATATATAGATATGTCTTCTATGCCAGTAAGATTATCTGTTTACATTTTTTGTTTATTAAGTTCTCACATTTGAAGCTTTAATATGTAAATATTGGTTTATTTTAATAAATAATTTATTTTAGCTTGGGTAATTTCCTTAGTTATTTTTCCTACATTTTTGAATATTGTTTAACATGTTCCAAATAAATATTTGGTCAAATTCTTGTATTAAAGAAAATCTATGAAAAGAAACTATTTTGGTAAGTAAATTAATTATATAATGATAAAACTTACTTAGGAATAGAATATCTTGCTATCCATAATCTGGCTGCTTTCAAACCTTTAGATCCTTCATGGTACCATGTTGCTTCATACTTTAAAAAATTATTAGTATTATAAAATTAAATTTAAATAATTTCATTTTAAATTTGCATTAATGATATTTGTGAAGGAAAAAAATTTAGAGAGAATATAATATTAAATGAAAAATTAATTTGATATAATAATTATAAATATGCTTTAATTTAAAATTAGAATTTTGCTGGTACTAAAATAATAAGAAACAGTGTAGTCTACTTAATAGTATGATATTATTTTAATAATATCAGTTATTAGATACAATACTTACCCAAATAAATTATAAAAAATATGAATATCATTTCAAAAATTAAAAAAATTTAATTTTTAAATCTTAAAATAATCATAAATGTTCATATTGTAATCCTCTTGTATTTATATACTGTATATAACAATAAAAGTAAGTTTGTAAAAAAACAAGCATGGAAAAAATTTACCTGTATTTATGCAAAACTGTTTCAAGATATATTACTGCAAAATATTGCCTCAATATATTCAATGAACTTTCAAGTTTGTGCAATAAGGGAAAAGATTTCAAAGTAATTTTTGCTATCCTTAAAAATTAATCACATAATTCTCTCAATTAATATAAAAATATGTTGTAGCTGAGATAGGTTGAATAATGGTGCAAATTAGAAGTTTTCTATTTCATAAAATAAAAGCAATGTTAGAAAACTATTTGTAGTAGTTTCTGTAACACTGATAATAAAATCTACTAAACTGTGTGATAGTGAAAGTCAGACTAGATATAGCTTCATATAGGATATTAATATGGATGGACTGAAGGTTGCTGATATGAATCTATTAAGATTTTTATCTTTAGATACAATCAATTGTGAGATAACTTTTGCAATGAGATTAGAAAAGAAATGCTGGCAGAATTTTTGAATTACAGTCCAGACTAACATGTTTAGATCACATAGGAAGCAGCATTATGGAGTTGGAGTCAAGCAATTTTGGGTTGAGTCTTGATATAAAATCTTAAAAAAAATATTAATTTTTGTTACAGTGTGATCCATTTGCAGCTTCCAATTTAAGGAGATTTAATGGTGCATCAATTCATATGATGCTGGAATAATGCTTTATAACTTTGTCTCAAGCATCTTAAAATACTAACAATATAGCAGTATGATTCTGTTCTTGTATTTATTATTTTCAAAATCGTTGCAGGAGCAAAATTCTGGGTGTACTTTGACAATATGAATATTGATGATAAAAGTTTTCTGAAAATTTTTTAAAAAATTTTGAAATATAAATAAAAAATATCTTGTACGCGAACTTGGCTCAATCTTGATGTGTCATTACTTTCAGATCAAAGTGTAAAATGCATGTATAGTAGATTAAAGAATCAATGATAAATGATTTAAATATTAAAATAAATTCAAAATATAATCAATATTTAATATTTATTATTTTATTTAAAACATCTATATTCTTATTGCTGTTGAAAACATTGTGACCATATTTCATTAGTCATTCCCATATTTGAAGTTCAAAGTTACTGCAGTGTATATAAATGGATAAAAGATCGATTTTAGATGGTTAATAAATGAATGCAAAAATATAGTTAATATTTATTATCTACATAGAAATTAGTCATTATTTTATTTTTATTGTGTGAATTGAAATGAATTTCTGATGTAAAAATAGATCAAACACTTTGAAACAAATGGAGGTGATGCATTTCCCTCAATCACCTGCTGAGTATAGCTATGTGATGTTTATATTAAGTAAATGTCTCACTATATTTATTAAATATTAGTGTGAAAAATAATATAGGAGAATGTCATTCAAAAAATAAAGGATTATTGATTAAGAAAATACTGGATGCTGCAATTTAGTAGAACACATACAAATCGATTTCAAGAGTCTATATTCTGTAAGCACTCATGAGCAGACCAAATATGAGTGCTTACAGAATATAGACTCTTGAAATTGTTATCCCGCCTAGAGTAGTGTCACTTGAGTATCGTTACACATACAAATCATTAAAAAAAGTAAATTCATTTTAAATAAAATGAATATATATTAGTATTGGGCTAATGAAAATGAATATGTTTTCTTTAAGATACTTAAATTATTTTTCCAATATTAGAAAGAATTATTTTATAAAAGAAAAATGAAACATAGAAAATTGATATTTTTTTACATAATCATTGAAACCACGATAAAATGAAAATATCCAAAAATATTATGAAAATATTGTAATTAATCTAAATATGCAATTTTCAAATATTTTATGAATATTAATATGTTGTAAACAATATCTTTACAACTGCATATACTTCCATATATCACTTAATAGTGCTATGTTTAATCTTTAAATTAATGCATTGTTTATAAAAACTGAAATCATAAGTTTTGCATTGTAAAACATGTTATTATTGTTATTAGTGTGATTGGAGTCATGAAAATTCTATTTTAAGTGTTTACTTAGCTTTAAATAATTTTATAGCAATCCATATAATAACATGAAATAATTTCCTCATATTATTAATTCATATTAAATGGTTAGTTCATGAAATGGGCAAGAAATAATATTTTATCTGGTCAAGAAATGGTAAAGGAAAACCAGTTCACAGAATGAGCTAAAATTTATTGTGTTCATGGAATGAGCACAACTGGACTTTAATAGATATACCTGATATTTTTCTTATTTTTCATCTGGGACAAAACAACATTATTCATGAAGCTCTTCTCCAATTGATATTTTACATTAAGTTTGAATTATGAATTTATTTATCAGAGGTTTGAATCATCAAATGCATTTCATTATGTATGAAAGAGAGTCCAAAAAATACGATATATATATCAGTAATTCTGAAACAAACAAAAAAAAGTGTTGCAGACATGGACAACTTATAGGCAGTTGTCTGTTATAAAGGTGCATGTGACACATATGGAACCGTAATTCAAATCAGCTGGTGAAGATACATGATTAAAACATAATATCAATGTAAATGATGTGATAATGATGCCAACAATTCCATAATGAGCATCAGTGTGTGAAAGATGATCAGAGATCTGGATAGCAAATGAATCCACTGGAGAAAATGTTGCATGAGTGGATACTATGATTTACATCAACAGTACTGTGGATTACATTGCTGCAGAATTGGATGTTAATAATCCCAAGCACACCACATGATCTGTGATGAAATGAACTACTGCAAAGTATCATCACGATGAGTGCCTGGGCAGCTCATTCCTGATCATAAGACTGCCAATCTAGCCATAGAGCAGGATGCTAGAGAGATTCTGTTGCTAGACTTTCCAGAAAGCTAGATGCTGCATGGAGAAGAAAAAAGTCACACCCAGTGAAAATCATTGGGTGTGATTTTTCTTCTCTTCCTTTTTTTTCTTAACAGCATCTTCTCTTAATCAAGCCAAAAGTGGCTGAAGTCTCTCTCTTCTATCAGCATATTGTTGAAAGCTTTTTCTCAGTTTTCAACAATATGCCAAGGGGGGCAACATTTCACTAGCAATGAAAACATGAAATGAGCTGTTTGAAATGTCTGCCTGTACACAGTGCATGGATTTTACAAGAGAGACTTATTCAACCTTGTGAAGTAGTAGAAGTGTATCAATTTCAATGGGATTATGTTGAAAAATAATATAAGAATCTCTCTTCTTATACATAATATATTTGATTTCCAGAGTAAAATTTCCTGTTGATAGCATATTCATTAAACTTATTTTTGGACAATCCCTTGTATTGATACATTCTAGCTTTCCTCATGCGCAAAGTAAAAAGATGATATATTTATTGAGACAAAAATACAGCAGAAGCTATAGTCATAAGAATTGGAAGACAAATTGACTGCTTAGCAGGCTTTTCAGGTGACAGTATATAATCACCCCAGAAGCAATAAGAGTGACAATTAGAACTTGTGAATGATTTAATCATGCTGTACTGCTCACTAGATTGTATAATGTCGGCAAGTATATTATTTACATTCTTACCTCTTTCTCTTTTTCTTCTTGGATATATTCCTCCTCCTTTTTTTTTCTTAACGGCATCTTCTCCTAATCGAGCCAAAAGCTGCCGAAGTCTCTCTCTTCTATCAGCAGGACCTTCTCCAAACAAGCCTAATTTTAAAGTTTAAAAATAATAAAAAATTACAATACTGAAAAATTCATAGAAATTTATTAAATATATGACCATACTTATCAAATCAATTACAGTTAATTATTTTATTTCAAATAATTATTAATATAAGTATTTTCTAATTAAAAAAATATATTATTCAATTTAAATTAATAAAATTAATTTTGATTTTATTAATTGACTTAAGTTAAAAATTTATCACTAAATTTACTCTTATGCTGAAACCAGGGCAATCAAACACACTATACATGAAACAACTAATTAAAAGCATATAATGTAGAAATTTTTATTTTATTTCAAAATGTTTTCTACTTAAAAGATAGGTCATTCTCAATACAAATGTATTAAAAATAAAAAGTTTAAGAACAATAACTGCAGTTCTCTGTCCATCGGTTAAAACATAATATAAATTTCAAATTCTCCAATTACATTAAAATATTATATGCATATTTACATAAAAATATTTTTTTCATATATGTAAATTTATACATTTACACATACAACATTGAAGTAAATATATGATTAATAAACAAATTAATTCATTTTAATTACAGTTCTGCCACTGCATTATACTTCAGTTATTATGCACTCACTTCAAGTGTTCTACCAGCAATGATGTATACCCCATTACCATGATGATGGAAGATTTTCTAATGCATTCATATTTATTATATTATGGTGTTTTTTCCCCTCATAGAAATATCTGAGAAAAAAACAGCCATAATGCAGATCCTTGGACATTCTTTTTAACTAGTTTTACAATTTTGCTTGATTCTAGATTATCAGGCAAAAATATTGTTGATATTCCCTTTCAGTCAAGGCATTTCTATCTCTATCTAGTGCTACATTTGCTTGATGCTCTCTTATTCTAATTTTTAAAAACTTATTTGTCCTGCTGATATATTCTTCATGCCTATTCATGCTATTATTATGTAATGGTATACATACTCCTTTAGTTACAAATATAATTCCTATATAAGTTTTGTTCATAACTCAAATACTACTGTTTTTGATTTCTGAAAGTATTGAAATAATTTTATACACTATATTTTATAATATAATTCACAAAGGAACTAATTAGAAGTTTCTTATTTCACAAATTTGAACAAAAAGTTCTAATTATAAAAGGAGGATTTTTTTGGTGTAATCACTACCATCTTGAAATGCTACCATAATGTATATCTGAGTAATTTTATATAATATTGGTTTGAAAAGTCAACTATTTTTAATACATGTTACTATCAACATATGCTGTCAATGCTATCATATTGTTTAAAATTATTGAAGTGTGTTTGAAATTTCATGAAATTTGAAAATAAAATTTCATGTTGGTAAATATGAATGTCCATATATTGAATGTTTATAATTTGAGAAGCACATGTATTATAAATGCCTGACTTTTTAAAGTTGCCATAAGGATCTTTATTATTCTTAACCTATTAAAAATAATAAATATCTATATGGTAACTTTGAAAAGTCAGGCATTTTTAATATATTTTTATATAATACCAGTGTGAATAGGAATGAACAATATGTCAGCAGGACAAATAGGTTTTTAAAAATGAGAATAAAGTAGTATAAGCAGCTGTAGTACTAGATAGAGATAGAACTGCCTTGGCTGAAAGGACATATCAATATGATGTAAGGATAGACTGGATCAGGAAAAAATTGTAAAACTAATTAAAAAGAATTTCCAAGAATCTACATCAGAGGTTACAGAAATAACTATAAAAAAAAAATATCATAATGTAATAAATGTGAACGCACTAGATCTTTCATTATTGTAGCAATACATCCTTGCTAATAGGACACTTGAAGTTAGTGCATAATAACTAAAGTATAATTCAACAGTAGAACTGTAATTATAAGGTATCCACCCATTATAAAAGTAATGGAAAAAAATGGAATGTTATCCTCTTTAATTATACTATTCTATGCTCTACATTAGTCTTCATAATAGCTTCATAAATTAAAATTATCAAATTGCAATTCAGACTTACATATTGGTTCTCCAAGTTGTCTTAATGTTAATTTTACTTCTGCATCATCAGTTGAAACATTTATCTGTCTGGCCTATTAAAATTTATATAAATTTTCAATAAGTTCAATAAGTTTTATATTATTGTATATTTATAATGATTTTTCAAACAAAATATAATTTTCTAAAAATTCATACTAAAGAATTCAAATGGAATTTATTGATTTATTAATGCATTTTGCCAACCAATTTTGAATTTATTTTCTTTTTAGTTTTTAAAAGTGACTGAATGTCAATTTCTGAATTTAAGCTTGTGTATTACTAAAATAATGAGTCATTTGTTTTTAATAAAAAAATAATCATAAAATATTTTTATACATTTGACAATAAATAAATCTATATATAAAATAATTTATTTATAATATAAAATATTGATGAATTTACATGCTAAAAAATAAATACAAGTTCAGAAAATAAAAGTACAACAGCCAAAGATAAAATTTTATGGAAATAAAAATGACAAAAATAAAAAAAATTTAATAAATTTAAATAAATCATTTTTATTGATATATTAATAAAATTTCAATGGGAAAACCTACACATTTCTACTGCAGACACACATTATTGAGTCAGCCATCAGTATATTTTAGAAAACATTAAAGGAATTGTTAAGAAAATGACTAAGTTAACAAATTATCAATAAGCTTAGTAGCAAAAGAAAAAATATTTAATAAAATAATATATAAGTACAAAGAAGCAGTTTTAGTTATTAAAAAAATCATCTTCAGCTTTCACAGAGTAAAATAGTATGTAATGCTTCACATGGCATTATATGAAATTCTAAAGAATAAATATTTTAAATTTCAAAAATTAAAATATAACAACATTATCTATATATATTATAAATCTGAAATGCCTGAGAGTGTGTGTTTAGTTATTACGCAAGAACGGCTGAATGGATTTTTATGAAACAACTTTTGTTTGTAAATTTTTTTATGTAAATTCGGTGACAGACAGGTATTGATTATTAAAAACTGATTTTATATATTGTAATTGGCATAAATTACTTGATAACAATCAAAG
>WUQG02038984.1:0-10731 GCA_011317285.2 Androctonus mauritanicus | reverse complement strand
TCAAGAAAGTGTGTGTTCCTTTTGTTTTATGAACTAGAGACTGAGCCATTGGACTAAAGACTTACAAGTTAGTGTTGCGCATCGCATCAAGGAATAGCCAATCATTATATACATAGATATTATTACAGGTATTTGTCCTCTATTGAAACAAAAAAATGTATTTATTTTAACTCTCTCTCAATAAAGATCCCAGGTTTATAAGAACCGTAGTTGTCTCCGTTTGTGTCGGAACAATTCTCACTTTGTCGTGCTTACCTACGCGATAACCACATAACCGCAGTAGGCTTATGCCTGTAGACATCGTCTGTCTGGATCCTTACAGAAGTTTTCAAAAACAAGTTTAATAATACTAAACCAAACGTTTTCGGTGGTTCATACCACCCTCATCAGGTATTACACTCGGTTAAAGCCAAAAAACTTCACAATCAAACGTACAACATCTAGAGAACAATTTAGTTAACATTTAAAAAATTATAACATGTGTTGTTATGGTTACCAGATTATTGAGTAAAACTTCTCTTCCTAAAGACATTACAAGAAATTATAACATATAATGAAATATATTAAAATGAAAAAATTAAATAAAATAATAAAAAATTAAGAGTTTCAATCTTTGTGTTGCGCTGTGGAGCTTGGTCTTGCGTTGGTATGCTAAGTGTTCTGAGAAAAAATTTATTGGTGTAACCAGAAGACCTTTAACCCAACACCTTAAAGAACACCAGTATGACCTAAGGAACAGGTAAGATAACCACGGCCCTGTCACAGGAAGCCTACTCTAATGACATTAAGATTAATTGGGAAGGAGTGAAGATAGTGAAGCCCATTGTAGAGCTGACGCAATCCTACCCTCAAGAGGCCATTGAAATTACTTTCAGGAAACAGAAAAATAAGCCAATTGTCAACAACAAACCTTCCATAGAACTATCAGACCCGTGGAAGTACTTGATCGTCAACCTCTGAGTTTGTTTTTGTTTTGTTTTTTCTCAGAACATTTAGCATACCAATGCAAGACCGAGCTCCACAGCACAACACAAAGACTGAAACTGAATAGCTGTGGCATACTCTTAACTTTTTACCACTCTTAATTTTTTATTATTATTCATCTTACAATCTTAGCTTTGTCCCATTCTATTTTGATGTTGTTCGTGTATGCCTCTTCTACAACATCCAAATAGAATGGGACAAAGCTAAGATTGTAAGACGAATATCCACGAGGTCACAAGCCCTTCTACAAGAAAGCATAGAGATATCAACTAGAAAGCACAGTCAAACTCTGATCAATGAAGGACCAACCAAAGAACTGTCGGATGCATGGAAGTATCTAATAGAAAAACGAAGACAAGAGAATAAGAAAACGAAACTAACAACGCAAAAATAAAACTATAAAAACAGCGCGAGTCGGGAACGACATACGTAGAAGAACGACCTTGAGCCATAGAGACTAGTATAATCACCTAATTCAACGCCTTTTATCTATTAATTTGTTTTAATATTATTGTTCTAATTTTTCTATGTTATATGACTGCTCATTTATTTTATTTATTTATTTTGTTTAATTATTTACGTATCTGTAGGATTGATTGTATGCATAGAGCTATCCTACGTTTTTCGTCTATATACGCGTTACATATACAAAAGCTATGTTTATATGCGGAGCTACCGCAATACGTCATTGCATTTACACGTAGAATTATTTTAAATCTTTTTTGATGTATGTTCTATAGTTCGATTAACGTTTGCTGTTATATATTCTATTTGCATTGTAGATAAAAATTGTATGTACCTGATGATGGCGGAGAAAAACGCCGAAAATGTTAGTACATAATAAAGTTTGCTATTATTGTTCCTACTGCTGTGAGTGCTTATTTATGAGAAGAATTGTAAAAAATTAATATAATTGAATTCCATAGTAAAAAACTATACCTTCCCTTATGAAAAACAAATTTGTGTCATCTACTGTGGAAGCACTTTTGCAAAAAAAATTTTTAATAATGCAGAAATAGGAAAAATTTTGAAATTTTTGTACATCTAGTAGTTTTCAAGAATAATACCTGTTCCAGAGAAATATGGGAACATATAAAATATATACAGATGCTTTTTGAGTTACAAACATTTATTTTATGAATGTGAAATTTCATTTTCAAATTTCAAAAATTCTTCAAGAATTTTAAACATGATGATAGTAGAATGCTCTAGCAGCCAATATAAGGCAAAATCAGAGTTAGCTAACATATTAGCAGTCAGTGGCAGCTCGTGATTTGAAATTATGGGGGTGCTGCACGAAATATGCATACACACTGTAAATAAATATAGTGTATATAGATTTGGATAAAATATCAAAATTATGGAAAAAATTAAAAATGAAAAAATATTGTTTATTGTCAATAAAATTATATAGTTTAGTATAATTCAAAATATTATATCTTTAATTGTAATTGTATCTAAATACTTAGAGATGGTAGAAACATGTAAGCACTACAAACATGCTACTACCAGTACAACCCGCATAGAAATAACAGTGGAACTGTGCAGCAGATAGTGCTGTTTTATGCTAATAGCTTATATCCGTGCATGTTACTATGATATGCATATGCTTGTGTGAGCATGCGCAAGTAGCAGTACAGCACTATGATAAACACAGTGCCACTAGCATTCTTTGCTCTCCTAAGTGGTACAAGATAGATTTTTATTATTTTCTCTACAAAATAAAAGAATTGCATAGGATTGTTGTTGATAAAATTAAATATTGCAAGCAAATATAAATAAAATTTATGTATTGGGAAAAATTGGGAATGCTGCAGTTCTCCAGTGCCTTTGTACAAGCTGCCTCTGTTAGCAATATTCAAGATGATGTGGTTACATCAAAAATCCTCACTTTATAATTGGAACTTTTCATTCAAATCTGTGAAATAAGAAACTTCTAATTGGCCAAACTTTGAAATATATTGCAAGTACAGTACTTTACAGTAAAGTACAGTAAAGTTATTTCAATACTTTTGGGGTCAAATAACAGCAGTATCTGAATTATGAACAAAACTTACATATGAATTAAGTTTGTAACTTGAGGAGTTATGTAGCTAAAATCAGCATTTTTTGTGATTATATATGCTGATGTAATACCAGAATCAATTTTTAATATTTGGTTATGATGGCACATGGCCATTTTGTTGAATGCATTCAGATAGTAAGTAGTACTAGCACCTGATATTTTTTACAAAAATTAATTCTGATTAAAATTAATATATATTATTATTATTATTTTATAGGCCATAGAATTTTTTGCAGAATGGTCTCTCTGTCCTACAAATTTATCATTTCAAAGAGTTCACACAGGTAAATATAAAAATTTGATTCATTTATTAATTTTATGAAAATTGTTATAACTTATTGTTTGATTTCTTATTCTTAGGAGTATTTGATCCAACACTTGTTGGAGATAAAGCAAAATGGTATACTAATCAGTTAGAACCATTAAGATTCAATGTTTGGAATGAAAACAGTTCCCTTGGCAATGCTCTTACAGCTGCTACTCAAAATGATGATTTAACAACAGGTATAAATAAATCTAGTTTTAAAACTATGTTCATTATATGATTTGCTTTCAGAATTGTAACTCATAGATTGTAATTTTATTTAATTCATCAGTGATCATATAATTTTTACAAAAATAGTTTAATGGATCTATTTAGAGTTCTACTGGGAATATATTTAACCAATTGCATGCCAGAATACTAAAAATCTGCTTGTGGGTATGAGCCAGCCATTTTGTGAATTAAGCCTAACTATCTTTTCAAAAAATAAAATTTTCGGTCTCAGTTAATTTTCATTGAATATTTCAAATTTTTTAGAGGTCATTAATTAAGTTCATTCATCTCTTTTTAATCATCTCTTTTTTCAAATTTCATCTTCTTTATTCATCTCTTTTTTCAAATTTTATTTTTTCACAACTTTTTATTCTGTATAGGAAATTGACAAAAAAAATTGTTTAATATGAAATATTAGCCATCCAACAAAATATTTGCTATTTTTGGATAGCAGCAGATCTTTTGAATAAAATAAATCATGAATGAAGAAATTTACCCCATATTTAAAAAAAAAAAAAAAACAAAATATTATGCCGATTTTGATTAATAAAGTTATGATGGATAATTAGTTCAAAAATAACCTAAATTTATCAAAATATTGTTATTATAATTAATAATATATATTTATTGATTTGTTTTTCCTTCATTTGAATGAAGGAAAAAAAATCAATAAATAAAATTGAATGAAGGAAAAACAAAATTTTATTTGAATAATTTCTCTTTATAAATTTTAAAATTTATTTCAAGAAAACCAAACATAGATAAAAATCATCTCCTCTCATACATAAACAGCTATAATATTCTTTATTTTTCTATAATTGTTCCTCAGATATTTTATTCCACTAATATAATTATACCACAAGCTCCATGAGTTGAGTAGACTGGACAGAATTTTTCTGAAAATGAGTGGCTGCTAGAGTAAACACCAAAGTTTACCACACTCCAAAAATAGTGGACTAGTGTTTATATTTATAGTTTCTCATTTTTTTCCTAAACAGCAGTGAAAATATTAAGAATGATTTAAAAAGAAATATTATTTCTTTAAACAGAATTAACCAATATTTTAGTATTATTAGTATTTTTTTTTTTTTTTTAATTTTTAAATTTTATTTTTAATTTTATAAAAAATTAATTTTTCCAAAAAATTTTATAAATTAACCTTATTTAAATACATAATCAAAACAATTTAAACACAGTAATCTAGAATATATAGAAAAATGATATAAAAAGCCAAATTACGAAAGATATTCAATTGAAAAAATTTTTGTAAAAATAATATAAAATAAAAAATTTCAGCTAAAAAAGAAGAATCATCATCATCAAAGATTACTTATGTTCATTTTTTGAAAATGCTGGAAAAAAATCCAAAAATTGCCAAATAAGTAGGACCAGAAATGCAGTTTAAAAATTCAATGGGTCATTCCATTCCAATGACAGCATATCACATCAATAGCAGATTTGTGAAGATGATTTTGAGTGGCATATGTTATCAATAGCATGCTATAAGTAAAGCTGGAAGCTTGTATATTAAATCTGTTTCAAAGATATGGATACAGCAATTAAGTCACTAATATGAATTTCTTTTTAGGAAGAGTTAAAGGGAATTAAAAGCAATCAGCTTTATTGTCTGACCTCATTTAATTTTTTATAGTATGACCTAAATAATTTTTTTAATCATAATAGAACATTGAAAAAATCCCACTATCCTAGTGGATCAGCCTCTCTGCATCTATTGGAACCAATTGATTAAAGTTTAATTTTTCATTTTGTTTTATAAATAGCTAGCTGGATATGATAACATTTTGATTTAACTAAATGTTTTCCATTTAAACAAATTAATATGATTATATTTTCCCAGTCAATAGTGCATACTTCATATATAATGTGCAGTGTAAAATTTCTATTATTTATTAAATATTTTTATTTAATGTTTTTTGCAGCTGCAGTAAACAAAGCTTCAGTCTGCATAAAATTATTTATTTATCAAACTTTTTTTACCTTTAAATAAGCTATTTTCAGAATTCTTTAACACTGCTTTTTCATTCTGTTCTTAAAATTCAAAATGTTCCATTTTATTGTATCATAATATGTGTGTATCAGTAAAAGCTGAAGTACACAATTTGTGTTATAATAAAATAGAAAATTTTGAATTATTAATAACAAAAAAATTGATGTGAAAATAGCTAATTTTGTCAAAACCATTTGAAAAATAAAGAATTTTTTCTTCAGATTAAAGTTTTGTTTATTATAGATCTTACTAAGTATGATGCATGTAATAAAAAAGACTTTTTGATTGTTTTTTTTGTATCTTCTATCACTTTATATAATTTTTGAAGTTTTTATAGTTTTTCCAATTACAATATTATGCATTGCATAATTAATAAAAATCTTTGTTAAGCACAATTTAAGATAATTAAAAATATATATAGTAATAACATTTGCATTAACAATACCATACATTAATTTAAACAAATGAATAGTAGTGCAAAGTGACAAACTTATTTTGTTAAAAGTTTCTCTAAATCATAGAATAATTTAAAATGTATGGCAAGTTATTATCATCCATCACCAAGTTACTTACATGTTATATTCAAAAAATAAATAAACCAATCTAATAATTAGAATTTAGACAGTTTATTCCAAAATTAGACCATTTTCAACATTTATAGAAGATCTCTAGCAAATACAAACTGAACAAAATGTCTTATAAATTTTTAAATATAATTCTAAAATCTTAAATAAATATTTCATTTAAAACTCAATTTAAATAATAAATATTTAAAAAATTAATGCAAAAATTAAAAGTTACATTTTCAAATAACTATATCAAAGACTAAACATATAAATGTTATTTTAAACATAAAATATAATTTCACATATAATATAAAAAATTACTCTCTATATAGATGTATAATTCTTCTGCCTAAAAATAAATGTTCAAAAATCGATTTTCAAGAATGACAAAATGTATTCAAACAGCATATCCTATGTGTGTAATAGAATCCATTTCCAAGCATTGATCAGGTTGTTTGTTTTTACAGAACTCATTTATTTTACATACATATATATACATATATGATTTGGTCTTTAAATAATGATAATTTTGCTCATTATATCTGAGAAGTTAATCATTATAAGTGAGAAATTTTTGTATATACATAGATAAAATTTTGAATTAGTATTTGCTTGTTATATTTGTGATGTTATTGATTTCCATGCTCATTATAATAAAGTTTCACTGTAAATATATATATATAAACATAAAAATAAATGCATATTTATTTGTGGTTATGTCAGATAATGTTTTTCATATTCTTGTTAGAATATCATATTTTAAAGTTATAATATCTACATAATTACCATAATAAGTATTCATAAAATATTCTTCCTTGCATAATTTTCCTGTAGATTTTTATTTAAATGCCCAGTTGCTAACAACTGTTGAAAAAATATTAGAAGAAAATTTTTTACTTATTTTGAGTTTCCATATAAGCATTATTCAAATAGCAAGTTAAAAGAAAGAAAAGCAAAATCAAAATTGACATATAAAGAAAGTTTTGCTGCAACATATAGAATGAAAATACAGTTATTCAACCTGATCTTCCTAAATGCAGTTTCTTATCTCTGTGATTCATATATTATAATTTTTATAGATAGTGGTACAGTATTGTGGGGTCCTTGAGGTCAACAGGTGAGTGGTGACAGGCGTCAGCCCTTACCTTGGTTGCACGGTGCATTTGCAGGTAAGGACAGATAATGAGGCATTGTTCAGAGAATCAGAGACTACAGTAATTTATATCATAAACTTCCATTTTATTAAAGTGAAAAGAGTCAACAGAGAATCCTTTACATAGAGTTTATCCGACAATTTATGAGAGGAAATACCTTCTGAATTAGAGAGTCCAAATCAACAGAAGTAGCTTTGTTCACTTCGTTGGGTATGGATGGTTGCCAAATTCGATATTCCAATCCCATAGAGGCTGGTTGACAATCAATCAAAGTAATTCATTGGTTAGTGACTGGTGTTGTGAAACCTCAGGTCAGAGATGTAAATAAATGATGGACCTTTTCTTCTTTTGGACATAAGCAGTGTGGATGATGTAGCCATTATTTAACAGTCCCCTTTTTCATCTATTTTGAAAGGAGCAATGGATAAGTTTTTCCCAATCGCTCTCATTGTCCTTTATAGTGTTCTGGTACTTCCTTTCGCAAAAGTTCTATTATGCATGACAGTTCTGTTATCGATATCAATCCTATAGTTGACCCACTTTTCATATTTTATCACAGGCTGACTCTTCTTATTTCCGATGATGCTTTTCTTTCTGACCACTGGTTTTTTTTTTTTTTACATTGACAGTTATTTTTGTTTGATGACAGATTTTTATCTGACCACAACAAAGTCTCCCACAACAGTTTTTATACTATTTCTCACAATTTGGCCTTTCACCCACATAAAGGAGAATATAAGTTCTCATTCATAACATTGATTGTCATCTAAACCTGTGTTTATACTTGTCTTGATTTAATTCAATTGGGGATAAGAGTTCATGAACCGGACTTCATATTATATTATCACATGTCATCTCGTGATGTCTCTCTCCTCTCTTCCCCCATATTCCTTTCTCCGTTCTCCCTGTTAATAAAAAAATAAAAGGATAATAACAATAAAAAAAATTGACATTCGGAGATGAGGAGAGACACACCATGTACAACCCATGTTCTTGTCCCTCACAAAATTATCTATACTAAAAGTTAATAAAAATTAGCATTATACATTATATAAACAATAGCAATTTTATGCTAAATATAAAATACCTATAAAAATGTGTCCAGGAAAATACAATATTATTTTTATTGTAATTGTTTAATTTTAAAATAAAAATAAAATAATTTTTATAAATATTAATCTCAGTTTAAAATTGCAATTTATAATACTGTATGTTAAAAACTGAAATGGTTCAACAGAAAATAGAAATGTAGATAACATTTAAAACATATTAGAGCCATAACAAGATGATAGATTTCCAGTAACAACAATTTTGGAATAAATTGTCTAATCTATCCTTATTAGATTGGTTTATTTTTTTTATTTGGGCAATTTTATCTGAATAAGGAACAAACCTTAAAATAACAATATTTTATATTAATATTTATGAAAATTAAGCAATCTGAAAGTTTTTGATTTTTCATAATTTTCATTTAATGATACAGAAATTTTTTCGTAGCATATTATATTTCAAAAGTGTTAATAGCAGTATTCTTCACTTTCCAGAAATTTAGCTTCTATTATATTCTACTTTTTTTTTTTTTGCTTCTTTCTTATATATAATTTAATCTAAAATTTACAAGAATATTTGTTACAATAGTATAGAGATTTACTAAATACTTTTGCTGTAACTCTTTTTAAAATATTATCATACATTTTTTTGCTTTTATGAAAAAATATCCCTTTCAAATAAATAACATTGCATTTGGTACCTTATTTATACAATCTCAGACATATGCAGATGTGTAAGTCTTTTTAATTTTTGTTAAATTTCCATAAAATACTAATGAAAAATTCAATAATCAGTTTACATTTTTGCAAAAATATCATTTTTGATCTTAAATTTTCTAATCTATGGTTAAAGCAGGCTCTTAAATTTCATTTGGCCATTCTGTTTGCTAATACACCCATTGATGTGTATTGAATTTAAGCATTGTTGGATTTATATGGAAAATTTTTGGCTGAATTAACTGTGTAAATTTGAGACCTACTATATTAATAATTGACTGTATTGTGACAAGCTTTAAATATTCTCGCACTAAAAACAAAATTAAATTGAAAAAATAAAACTTGATTATAGAAATATAACAATAATATCAATATTTATAATAAAATTAGTTTTATTTGAAGTGTACTGTTAATATCTAATATAAAAATGTTTCTCTTACTAATTTATGTAGTAAACGTAAATTCGTTGTCTAAGAAAAGTTTTTCATTATATATTATAAATAATATATTATCTTAGATGAAAGTGGAAGTGACAGTGAAGGAGCTGGCAGCACTAGTTCATCATATTCTTCTCTAAGCGATTTTGTATCAGACATGGTTAATAGTGATATTAGTGGAGATTACACAGGTATTTTATTTTATTTTAAACTATATAATTAAATAAATAATTTAAATTGGCTTTAATTAAAAAAAATAAACTGACATTTTTAGGAATGAATACAGAAGAAACAGGATATAATCAAGTTCTGTTTGATCACCGAGCTGTATATCAACCTCCAAGTACATTACAGTTACCTGGTACTGGTGTAACAAGCAGTGATTCTGCTTTCTCCATTCCCGGTTCACTTTCCAGTTCTTCATCACAATCATCACTTTCAAGGTAAAAGCATTTTTAGGAAATTATTAGTAATTAAATTTTAAAATATTTAAGTTGAAAAACCAAACCTTCTTTATTAATAGTCATATATTTTTGGGCTTTGACTGAAAATATATGACTAAGTTTTTAAAAAACAAAGCCATAAATTAATAAACAATAATATAAAGTAATGTTAAATCAGTTTTTGATTATTATTTGTTTCTTTTTATCAGTAATTTTGTTTTGTAATTAGGATGATTTATTTTCATTTGAAGAATGCATTTACTCGTCACCACTCCTTCAAGGAAAATTTGTGTAACACTATGTACATATCCAGATTCCATTAGATTTTTCCCTTTCCAAATAGATTTAAGTCTAAAAAAATTTTTGCCTCTGAATAATTGGTTTGAAATTGTTAATTATACTCTTACGTTCATCATGATTACACTTGCTATTACAGTTAAAATACGTGTTTACCTGACGTTAATTCTAAAACTGCTACTAGAGTACCATTACTACAGCACACCAAACGGGTTTTTATGAGTGTATTGATAATTCACAATATTGCTAAGCATAATTCATCACTTCAGTTCCACTTATCTTAAATACAGCCAAAATCAAAACTCCTTATAAGTGACTTATCAATACATGATAAGTTTGCACTCAAGCTCATTTACATAAATCTGTCAGACAATTTCTATTTTCTCTATTCACAGAATGTTCTTATGAAATAAACATCAAAACTGCTTCTTTCTATTATCACAGTTCTGAGAAAAGCACTATAAGCAGTATATAAC
>WUQG02038973.1:0-10732 GCA_011317285.2 Androctonus mauritanicus | reverse complement strand
CACCCACAAACTCTAAGGCTGTTATTTAATTTTTATAAGAATATTTAAGAGGGCCCACTTCATCGGAAACCCACAGGTCCATTCAAAACTCATTAGTTATTCTATATTATTGTTATATAAATGCAGTTCTGCAATAATTATTTAAAGAAATAATTAATACTTGAAGAGTTGAATACGGTTATATAAACTATAATAATTATTCATTATTATAGTTATTTTTCATTTTTTCATTTTCATTTTTCTCTGGAAAATAAAAAAATAATGAAAAATAGTGTCTTATTTTTCTTTTTTTTCTGAAAAATGTACTATAAATAAATATATACGAATGGCATCATGCTTAATCTGGGGATATACAAATGACATCATGCTTAATCTGTGGATATGCAAATGACATCATGCTTAATCTGTGGACATACGAATGACATTATGCATAATCTGTAGATATATGAATGACATCATGCTTAATCTGTGGATATGCAAATGACATTATGCTTAATCTGTAGATATATGAATGACATCATGCTTAATCTGTGGATATACGAATGACATTATGCTTAATCTGTGGCTATACGAATGACATTATGCTTAATCTGTGGATATACGAATGGCATTATGTTTAATCTGTGGATATACGAATGACATCATGTTTAATCTGTAATTACAGGAGTGACATTATGCTTAATCTGTACATTAATTTATCTAATAATTATTATAACTGATATTATACTCACATATTAAATTATATCCATGTTACAGGTAATTTTTAAATATTAAAACGTTTCGTAACTTGAAAAATTGATTTTATATTTTAGGTTAATAAAACGTGAAAGTAATGAACTGTGTGTTTTTATTATACTATGCTTTATGATTCGATTGTTTTATAAATATTAATTTTTCTTATCCCGGATGTACAGTTCTCTATTGTTCTTTCAATTTATTTAAATCATTTTTCAGTACTATACTAAAAATAAAATCATTTCCTATAAATGGAAGCTAGTGATAATCATAAAACAATTATTCTGATGTTAATTATATAAAAAAATTTAGTCACGTTATCGAGACTGCTTAAAAAACAATAAATTTCTGAAAACAAAAATTAGATATTTTCAGATAGGAGTAACAAAATTTTATTATTTATATCAGAAAATATCTAATTTTTATTAAATGCCAATTAATCTGCCATAAACAAGAACGTAAAGAGAAGATTTGTTTACATTGACTGTCACGAAAACATTCTTAGCAAATATTTTATTATAATTTAATGTTAAAAGTATATTTCGATCATTAGTAATGAGACAAAAATATAAAAAAAAAAAAAATTAAAGGAAAAATTATTTTTCTGATCTGTAATAATTTTTAAAATAATGAAGCTAAAAGAATGGAGTAATGATACGTTATACAAACATATTTAGATAATGGATAAAGTTTTCGAATGGTTTCAAATAATTTATAAGGAATTTTATGAATTATCTTTTTTACTTTTAGTACTACTATTAGAATTTTTAAACATATTTCGTGCTTGAAAAATATATTATTGTAAACACTTCATATACGGTTTTAGTTATAGCAAAATTTAATAATTATCGAAGTAAAGTAAATTATATAAATAGGCCTATAGAAACGTCACAAATATGAAATATTTTTTTTTCCTGCAACCCATCGAAAGTTATAAGTACAGTAGAACCCCGTTTATATGTTTCTCACTTCTACGTTTTTCGCACTTGTACGTTGCGAAAAATGCAAAATACAACGTAGGCACAAAATACAAACGTACGTTGTATTTTGTGCCTACACTCTTTTGATTTTGCATGTAAAATCATTCCACTCTCACGTTTTCCATTTATACGTATTCGCATTTGTACGCTATTATTTTTATTCCCCTAGAGTCGTTTGGTCGCACCTCTACATAAAATCCAAGAAATCTTTGCCAAACATATCGACAAAGGAACAATTTGTTATACTGTACGTTACATTATCTGACGAAATAGAAAGTAGAATGAATACAAAAGTAAAACTAAAACTCATCCCACCAGTCTTTCTACCGACGTTATATAACGTTGTGTTATACTGAAAGTAACACAAGGTTACATAAGATCGAAAAACATTAGTGATGACAAGATGTGTACAGTAGTTGCGTATGAAGGCTCGATCTACGAATGTAGTATCGCATCCAAAAAACCAACTACTATCGGTCCTTTCTTTATGCCAAAACAACTGTATTTTCCCATCATGTTTAATTAAACTTCTTCATTTTAAGTTTTAATGTATGGAAAAAGCATACGTAACACAGTATGTAGTTTAACTTTTTTAAATTTTAAGTTTTAATGTATTTTTTCGACATTTAAAGTTAAAATAAAAAGTTTCGTTTTAACGTTAATCTCACTTGTACATAATTTTTATTAACCCCTTCAAAAACGCATAAACGGGGTTCTACTGTATACGATAAGTTGTCATTTAGAAAACTTACCAAATTATATTTTTTATTTTAATAAATAGATTATTTTTTTCCTTATAATAAATTATTTTTCTTAAAACAGCTATCGAAAAAATAACTCGCCAAACTAACTCCGAATTTTTAAATGATAAATAACATTCATCTAGAACGTCGTCTCATAAATAAGCAAAACTTCTCAGTAAATCTATTTTATTAAATCAAGTAGAGAGGATGAGAACTTTTTATAAAGTTAAAGAAGAGACAGATGCCTGAATTTATTTTCTTATTAAAAGATATGAATTTTGAGAAGTTTTGAGAAATTTTATCTTCTAGTTGATAAAAAAGAATAAAAAGTTATTAATAAATATTTATGATATTATTTAGTTGTAACGATGCCTTGATATACACTGTTTTAACTTTATTTTGAATATAAATAAAAAATTTTTAATTATTTAAATAAATTTATAATTTTCTTTCGATAGTGAAGGTTGCGCGATTTAATATTATACTTTTTATAAATTTGTCATATAAAAGTTTAGGAGATACAAAATGTTTCACTATATTTTATATTTAGAAAAAAATATTCAATTTTATTTTGTGCATCCCGAAAATTCTTGAAAAGTTAAATATGTAAGAATTAAGATACAGTCTACATAGACTGTATCTTAATTCTTATATCAAATTGATTTTCACGTTAATCTATATGGCTGCCCTGTAAATAATATTAAATTTCCTCGTAATATATCACGTTAATTGTTAAATTAATGGCATAAGAGAAAGCAATATTTATAAAGATTGAATTATATAAATTAACTTTTCAAAAGAATTCCAAGCCATATAAAGACTATATCAGTATAAATCGTGACCTTTAATTCAAGTAGAAAAGATTCTCTAAGGTCTCCCTTTATATCTTTCTTTTTAATTGAAAAAAATGATATCCTCGCTCACTAACTTAATTATAGATTTTGGTCATTTATCTTTAATTAGAAATTATAAAATAATTTTAATTCGTTTGTTATCAGTTATTGATAAAAAAAAAATTAAATTTATGAACTAATAAATGTTAAATATTAAAATTTTCAAGATAATATTTTACAGATGATGACGACAGTGATAAAAAAAAAATAGTGATTAAATTGATCTACTTTTATCATGTATGCTAATACTGAAATTATAAAATTAAATTTTAATATAAATTTAAAATATATATATATATAAATACAATAGCTACTATACTTATTTTATTATTAGCTACTTTATTTTTATAAATTTGATAATTTGATAAATTCAAATAATTTTATATAAATAGTGAAAATTAATAAAGCTTCTGTTAAATTAACAATACAAACTTCCACATGAATAATAAGAAAAATTTAATTAATGTAAACAAACCAATATTTATCATTTTAATATTTTAATGTTTTTTAAAAAGGTTAACTTTCTTTTTGTTAATTTTTTCTGCACTATTCAGTATACATTAGAGATGGCGAATATTCGTAAGTGAGCGTGCCAAAATTGGTTAAATTTTTGTAAAAAATTATCCCTCGCGTGCCGATTCGAATGTTAATTTAATTAAAAACAATATATCAGAACCAAGTTTTGCGTGCCCAAAAAATTTGCCAGCGTATCACTTTCTGCACAGCGTGCCATAGGTTAACCATCTTTGGTATTTAGGCCATAGGTTAGCTATTAAGAAATATAGTTGCTTCAAGTAGGAATGCACTTAGTAAACAGTCAAATATTATTATATGAAATTTTTCTATCCCGTTTTATTTTACTAAATTAATTTGAAATTTTCTAACTGGTTTATGATTTCCGATCAATCTTTGTAGTTTTTCTTTTTGATTCTTTCCATTTCTAAATGGAATAAAAGAGTGTATGAATTAGATTTGTCCGTTGTCCTTCTATTGTCTGTCTATCAACACGATATACAGTATACTTATTTATTATCCGTTAAACTTATATATGTTTGTTAAATCACATTAATCGATATTAAAAGTGATTAACGTCGGTTCAATATTATGAATTCGATATGAGTGAAGATATTTCATTTATTTTCTGAAAATATCTGAGATAATTATTATGCAACAAATATATTTCGTTCAGATAATATTATACAAATATTATTTGAATGAAATATATGCACAATATTGGAATCCTCTAAAGCAGAGTTTTCAAAACTGTGGGGCACTAGTCTATTGCAAGGGGCGCGCAAGAATTAACAAAAACATCATTTCTGAGATAAATAAAAAAAAAAAATTCAAATTGTTGTCGAAAAAAATGAATCAGCTAAAGAGTTATAGATACATATATCCATGCATCCAAAAACTTTCTGCTGTAGCTGTTTTAAAGACAAAATATCCTTCTCGTTTAGTCATTGAAAAAGAATTGCGAGTAGTGATATCTTTAATGGCACTCCGATTTGAGAGAATTTGTGCCGAAAAACAAGCCCATCCATGACATTAAATATTATGTTGTATTAAACATGCATTCTCTCTTTGTTTTTCATAAGATTTGTTTTAAAATTATTATATCATAATAAATATAAATATTTTTATGTATAAGAACTTTATACAAAATATAGTATATTGTTTTGTAGTATTAAATTGTAAGTAGAAAGCATTTATAAAATTAGACTGTTATGAAAATGAGGACGTACCAATATGAAAAAAGGAGGCCGCAGACACAGAAAGTTTGGATTTCGCTGCTCTAGGGAATCAATCGTATTGAAAATGATCAATATTCGATCATATCATGCAGGACGTTTGCTTGTCAAAACGAAATATCATGTAAATATTCTCCAATTTAAATGAAATTCGCGTATATTATTTAGTTCAACTAGAGAATCGCCTGTGCTAAAAATGATCAGAATGGATTCTTTCAGTACGCAGTAACAACGAACCGATTTTGATCATTTTTAAATGGTGACCAACTTCTTATTTCTGATTCTAATGGTCTGATCAAATTAGAATGTTTTCATTTTATTTTTCAAGCACATGCACTGACAATATTTTTCCATGTATAGCACAAGGAAGAGCATTGAAGTAACAATCACTTCATGATTTATCATTTTTAAAATAAATTTACAAATAATACTAGCATCTTATCCCGAATACTTAAGATAAGATGCTAGTATTAATATTATCAATCAATTCAGCATATATAAATATTATTTTATATATGCTAAACATGAAATATTTATATATTTATTTAATAGATAAAATATTATATATATATTATGGATATAACTTATACTAAAATAATTGATGAAATTTTTTTCACTACATTAAATAACTTTATACAATAAATAAATATAAATTTGAAAAAATATGATATTACACAAGAATATTCCTCTGTAAATAGTATTATTCTTAATTGTTTTATTTGGAATTCCATATTCCTTGAAGCTTTGATCAATTCTACCTCTACTCTCACATTCCGTGCAAGTTTCAATCTTTCCTCGCACCAGATGCCTCGACCTCTGAGAAAATCAGAAGGTGAAAGACCCAGAATTGATTTCATTCCATCAGATGAAAGATTTTACCATGTGAAAATCTTCCATTTGTGAAAGATTTTCCATGTTTGCAATCAACTAACTGATTCCATATAAGTTTCAATGATGAAATGGCTATAATAAATTCAATATTACTCAAAATATGCGATAATACTTAATTATGTCAACATATACTGAAATATATTTCAGAAAAAATAATTATACATGGTCTACTATTGTTTAGAGTTCTATTTATTTAAAATAGTGTTTCTTCAAATTTGGGCTCTTATTCGGATTTCATTGTTATTTTCTTATGTAATTTTCTTCATAGAAACATTTAATTATCAGTAAATTAAATTATCTATTAAAAATTTAATTGTATTAGATTATTATTTTATATTTTATTAATTATATTCTAAAAAAATTATTAATAGCAATCGAAATCTTATCATTTCATAATTTTTGATTAAAATATTGGCAGGAAACAAATTGAAAAGATAGTCTAGTAATCTATTTAATCAAAAAAAATTTTTACGCTAAACTATTACTGTACCTATTGTATAGTATCCATGTAGATAAACAGATATTTGCAGAAAATCTACTTTAACAAGCGAAACATTTTTCAGAGAGACAGCTTTTGTGTGAAAAATTTGTCAAACATAATATACATGCAAATATTTTAAATGAATTTGAATTATAATACTAATAGGGAAATGATTATCATAGAGAAAAAGAGGTTTTTTTTTATAAAATTTTAATTATATAAAAATTATTTTTAAATTGCAAAAAATTCCTGAATAAAATATTCTGAAAATTCAGTTCAAATATTTTATATGATAAAAATCGTCATTAGAAAAATTTCGTGAAGAGAATTTTCAATTAAATAACATCTGAAACCATTTATCTTTCATACTCTGTATATCAAATAATAATATGAAGATTTTAACTATTTGTTTCGTTAAAATTATCATCATACAAATAATTACTTTGAATTACTTGAGTAATATTTCTTCATTTAATTTTTTTAATTTGTAATAGCCAAACCTTATTTGAACATTTCAAGATTATAAAAAACTAATATTCAGTAATTTTTAACTTATAGAAATATATGAGAAAATAAAAATGGAACAGAAAATAAATAATTAAACATAAAACCACATCCATCTGATAAACATCAAATTATTAAAATATATCTTAATCGTATAATATTAATAATGAAAATCTTAAGTTTTTAGTTTGTTTGGCTTGGCAAGTTATAGTATTTTTCGAAAAAGGAATAAAGGCATCAATTATGCAATTAATGCAATGATTATACAGGGTGAGCACAAAAACATTCCCAAATTAAAAAGTGTAAAAAAAAAAATTAAATTAACATGAATATCTTGATAAAATGGATATTTACGATTCAGTTAACTCAAGAATTTTCATTTCTTTTGTTTAAAGAATCTCTAGGCATGATTTTGACAGTTAGAGCTAAATTTTACCCTTTCAAACCTTGGAATGTTGGAAATTTTTTGTGCTCACCCTGTATAATAAATATTTTTAATCTATACACATCTTTCTGAGAAATATTGTATTTATATTTTATCGGAAAATGCACAAGTATTAAGTTAAATTCTTTTTGCTCTTTTAGGACTTGAAAAAATAACAAATAATCAGATTATTGGGACTGTTTTAGAGATTAAGAATTATAGAAGATTAATATCATTTTATTTATTTTCATTTTAAACTATAATAAATAAATAATTTAATAAATATAAATTATCATCTTATAATATGTAAAATATTTATAAAAAATATATTTATAATAATTTTGTTGTCTTAATTATTATATTTCTACATATGCACATTACAGATGAAAGAGCTAGTATGGATTTGGCTTCCCAATTTTGTTTCGGTTCTGGGGCATAATCATGGGGTGCAAAGGAAGTAAATATTAAAAGTGAAAAAGGAAATAACAAAATGCAAAAAGTGCAAAAGAAAAGTTTTTTAAATTTGGAAAATGGTTTAGCTTTACATCGGTCTTGTGAAAGCCGTAAACTTTGATGGTACAAAACGATTGAATTTGTTGAATTTAAGACAGAATCAATAAACTTTGAGAATGTTTGTTTTATTCCAACGGATAATTTTTTAAAATAAAATAATAAAAATCAAAATGTTTCACTTTTAGTACTGTTAAATTTCTTAAAAATTGAAGAATTAATATCTATTTCTTAGAATACTTTTTCAAAAGAATCCAGAGCCGGTTTCTTAGATTATTTATTATACATTAATAATCTCAAATTCATAGAAAATTTTTAATTATTAAAATATTTTAACCTGCTTTTTAAAAGGCATATGAAAGTTATTATTAAACTATTTATCCCATTTTAAGATTATTTTAAATCTTTAGAAATCTTTCATTCTAAAAAACTTCATTTAATATTTATCAAGAAAATATCTAAATTATTATAAATATTATAGTTTTAATACGGATATTTGTTTCAAATTATAAAAAAACAACGTTTATAGAAATATTTGAAACCATCTTGTATAGTTTTAATAAAATATTACATTAATCTAAAATTAAATTAATTAATAAAATAAACTTTAAAACTTTATACAGTAGAAACAAAATATTCCGTTTCATCTATAATTGCCTTATAAAATTTTCAGTTAAATTTATAACTATTTTTATATTCTTCATATGCAATAATATAAAGCTAGATTGATTTTTTTCTAAATAAATGATGATAATATATCATCATTTTATATAAACGTTTCTTGTATAATTGCATTTAAAATTTAAACAAATACCAAACAAATAGGAAGATAAATTGAGTTAAGTGTAATGAACCTATGCAGTAGTTTGGGATTTAAATACAATTAAATATAGGTAAGTTAATTCTTTTGTATTACAAAAATAGTGTAAACGTTTTGATTTTATTTTTTGAATCCCAAAGTTTTCGTTAAATTCTGCTAAATCGTTGAGTAAACATTCAATTTAAATTTCTGATATAGTTTTGTATCTATACTGTAAATGACATAGGTAATAAAATATCTATATTATAAACAGCAAAGGTAAAGAACTATCTATCTATATATTTTTATATTTTGTATCCGCACGAATCATTTGAGCACTTCCGGACATAGTAGGAACTTGAAATTTTGTATGGAGATAGGGACTGATACTGCACTATCTGGAAAAATTATGAAATTTTCTAAATGCCCCAGGGATCGGGACATTTTGAGTTGACAAAAAGAATCTATATTATATATATAAAATGCAAAGTTTATCTATTCGGCAACATCCAACATTGTTTGATTCCTCGGAATCAAACTTGGCTCAGAGACTTGTTAGCGAATATGTTACCTTGGATTGAGTTGTCCCAGGTATGAGGTGTTTTGGATGGCAACGAAATTGACTTCATTCAACCCTTCAGTGTCACATCCGAATTCGGGATGACGTCACAGTCCACCGATGTAGCATCACCCACAACGCAACAATGAATGACGAATAAACACAATTGTTGCATGACGTCTCGATGGTGTGACAATGAAATGACGCTTTTATGATGTCATTATCATGGCGATATGACATCATCGTGATCAGCCAATTCAATAAATATGAGGTTTGAAATAAATGAAATCAATGCATGAAATAATTTTTCATATAAAAAGAAATTCTTCCTGGGGACAATACAATGAATACCAATAAAATGATCAGTTTTTCGGTAGAAATAGTATGCAATATTATAGCATTATGAATTTCAATGTTCCTCTCAATTAATCTTTTTCAAATCCAAAAGCGGAAACATATATCTTATAAGCCTAATTTCCAAAGGAACTGGAGGCTTATAAGATCAGGCCAATGTCTATGTGCCTATATGTCCCCTATCAATAACTTTCGAACTAATTAGCAAATTTTGATAAAATTCGGTAGGGATGTTCTGCCCTCAAAAGACACCTTGATGCCGCATCCTTTAATCCTAAGAATCGATTAATTCTGCAGAATAGAACTTTATTTTTAGCACAATTTTAGTTTATATTATTGCCAACATATGGTACTATACCATTGATTGGCATAACGCCATCTATAACGTGTTAGCAGTGTAGTAGTATAAAATATCCTTGAGGAGTACTATATGGATTACCTGATTTATTAGCATAATACAGTGTATTTCAAAATGCCTCAATGTCGTCACAGTACCGCTGTAGTGTCATCATGATGTAATAATAGATTATATCAAAAACATCGATAATTATGATATACGAGGACATAACCATACGTGACATCATGATGTTATCGTCATATCAACGACGTGACATTATTCGTGTCATCTATGCTGGTTAAATTAGCATTAAAATTGCACACACAAAACCAAATGAACTCCAGATGCTAAATAAATTAAAGATAAATGACACATTCGGAAAGTAGCTATTTTAGTTCTTTCTCGAACTTCTTGTTTAGAATATAATTGTTTAAAGATTATGAATACTCCAAAAAATTCCATAGAATTTATCAATAAATGGAGATATGTGTATTTCTTTTTTTACTCCCTTTTCCAATCAGGGAAATTACTAAAGGGAGAGGTCAGTTCCAGCCATGGGTCGGACCCACAACCGTGTAGGAGACCGAGTTCCAGCCATGGGCCGGGCCCACAACCGTGTAGGAGACCGAGATGATAATGGACGGTGATCGCCAGGCCGAGAGTAGAACCCCGAAAAACTTTTTAGGAGATGCTGGACCCGGGACGCGAACCTGGGTCCTTTTGCGTGGCACACCAACGCGTTACCAGTCGGCCATCCGGCCGCCGTCATGGGTA
>WUQG02038972.1:0-29702 GCA_011317285.2 Androctonus mauritanicus | reverse complement strand
TTTCAAGACTAACTTCAATTCTAAAAACACCAAAAAAATTCAGATTTTTCTAGTCTAGTATTCACAATAATTAGTAGGCCTATATATGTCACAGAAATTCTAATTTATTTAAAGTATGATAAATGTGCGTTAAAAATGAATTCGATAAAGTCATAAAAGCAATTGCGTCTGCGAGAAACTTTGATACGCGTAATTTTCCACTGCGCACAACCACCTCACTTTCCGTTACTATATTCTTATGACCAGTTTGCTTATGACCAAAAATAAATGCTTATAATGGATCAAAACGGATCAAAGTCGGCAAATTTAGGTGTCTCGATTTTTATCCTGTAAAAAAAGCGTATAGTTTTAAACTTTTGTTTTTATTTTATTTAAATAAAACATAAAATAAAAAGAATTCTTTTCTCGTAAGCTTAAATGGCACTAATAATCATGTCAATTGAAAAACATTTTTATTATCCCAATCAGAAAATGAAAATAATATACGTAAAATATGTGATCATGCTCTTGGGATAAAAAAATATTTAATGGGATAATTTATCAAAATATTTAAATATACACATTATATGTACACGTTTATTATTCTAATTCCTTGACTATTAATTAAGTCCCTCTCCTCCCCATCAGAAAAAATTATATATTTTTATATATTTGTATTAATATACTTATGGTGGTTGATTTATTTCAATTTGCCAGGACCGGTAAAATTTTCCAGTCCGCTACTGAACCAAAATGTAGTTCCGCATTTGACCGAATGATTAATTTTTATCGATTTCTATTATCAAAGATTTTTTTTTCTTTTAACAATTTTCTATAATGTAAGTTTTAACATAGTATTAGAAATTCTCTATAAACAAGGGAATGCCGTTGGGAGTCTCCCGAATCTCACATCAATATTGTACACTTCCTTTAGATTAAGTAACCAAATTAATTTTATATAAAAATCCAAGTAATACGTGAAAAATTTTATTCTATATTTCTTATGTTTTAAAAAATTGCAAATTCTTTATTAAATTAAAGAAACTTGTATGTTTTTTAACAATTTTTTAAATAATTATTCCTTTATTATCTGCTAGTGGATGCATTAATGTTCAAATATTATGAATAATTACCATTCATTTAAAAAAAGACAAATTTTAGACAAAATATTGGTACCAAAGTTGTCTGTAAACATAAAATTAACGACATCCGTTCCTCTTGAATCCTCAATAGAACTTCTCCACAGTGTGGATTCTGCATTAAAAATCCCAGCGATGAAATAGGTTTATTACAAACAATGTAAAAAAGTTTTGCAATGTATGGAGAGCATCGGTCACATCATCATTGGGAGCAATATAGACACTTGCTAAGTAGAATTTTATTTCAAGTAATTGAATATACACTGTGGTAACATATTTGTTACAAAATTTACCAATTAGAAGAGTGTCAAATTTTTATTAAGAATAACTGGGCCATATTGCTATTCGCGCCTGCTCGCGTAAGTATATGCACGTCATAGTGATATGAATTAATGCGAGTTTTTAGCGTAAAGCGGCATTGTCCATCACGCAATTCCATTGTTTTTTATATCCAGGTTGCGCCATAGTAGCGTGTTCGTAGTGCTTTTCGTCTCTTTAAATATTTGGACATTACAGTTAAAGATATAACGTTTTGAATTATACTAAACTATATAATTTTATCGACAATAAACAATATTTTTTCATTTTTAATTTTTTTAATTTTTACCATAATTTTTCTATTTTATCCAAATAGGCCTACGTATACATTGTATTTATAGTGTGTATGCGCATTTCGAAAGCAACCCCACGATTTCAAGTCACAAGCCGCCACTGATACTAAAAGCAAGGAGATGCTAAGGCCCATCGTGGTAATCCACAACCTAATAAACTCTAAAGTGACGCAACCTAGAAACTGAACCAGATCAGGATGGAAACACATCATCTCGAAATTTTCATATTAGTTAAAAAAATTCAAAATTTAAAAATTATCTTAATAATTGAATGTTAGCGAACTACAACGCCAAATAATCAGTTATTACTCTTTTAATATCTATCAAACGATAACTGTTCCTAGAAATGCAACCATTTTATATAACTATAAGATAGCGCAGTCAATTCAAACAATTAAGTTGACTTTAAAGAAGTGATAAAAGTTACGATAGAGAAAAAATTAAGATATTATTCGCTCTTTGAATTTCATTATCAAATTTTCTAATTCTGAAAAAAAACAAGAGAATAATATTTTAAGATTATAGATTAAGAAACAATGCCTTTGAGAAGTTATCGTTTTATTTTATTTTCTTTCAGTTGATAAATGAAAGATGTCGTTTTATTTATATACAGTGCAGTATTTTATCAATGTCACCTACAAATTTTATCTTTAATTGTTTCTCATTAAACAGTCTAGACTGGTGATGTTACATAATTACTCAAATATACAGCCTATAAAAGGACAGTCGAACGGTTTAGATAAACAGATTTATTTTTAAAACAGAATCGAAAACAGGTAAGTACAAAATATGTTTTCTTAAAATATGAGCGGATTTTAAATATTGAATTAATATATTTAGATTTAATACAAATAAAATAAATCCAATTAATTTATTAATCTAATTTATGTTTGAAGATTACTCCAAGGAGAATTTATATAATACAGTTATTCAAACTTACAAAAAAATGAAATAATAGTAAGGATGAAAAATAAATTTACAGAATTAAAAATGATTAGTAAATTATTTTTAAATATGATAAATATATTAACAATACTGTTTAAATTGAATATCAGCCACTCTAAGGGATATGAAAGGAATTATAATTTATGATAATTTTATTTTGTTTTCCACCCATAAGTAAGGCTATCATATAAACGTAATATGTATATCGAGCATATAAATAAAATGTGTATTTATTCTTTTGCAATCCAGCCTTTGATTTATTCCTAAAAATGTATCATCATTGGGATGAGTTGATATCTGATATCCAAATTTATGATTCCTAATAAGCTTAATAATAATAATTAAAATTCAGAAAAAAAAAGCAATTTGTAAACTTCTTATAAAGTTACTAAATTCACAGAGGCGCTGCAATATACATTGCCATCACGACTGCCATCCCCAACGATGTTGTTTTTGAGAGCTGAGAAATTTTCACTTTATTCAAATATTTATATTCGTATCGAAGAATGTTAGTAAATTTAAATTATAATTAAATTAAAAAATAATGAAAGGTTTTTAAGCAAAAAATTCTAAATTTAGACTGTCATTTAATCCTTTATTTTTTTCCAGGTTAGTCAGTAAATATGTTTGTTATTATATACTGTAGCTTACATATATATATATATACACATATATATTTTTAAAATTTTTTAGATTACTTAAACATGGGGCTTCCTAGTGTATCAGATGAAGGTCATTCTTACGTCATCTCCGAATTGTACAAGGATCCAGATTTTCCAGTCCTCTACAAGGGATTTTTGCTCGACACCATCGAAGAAGAGGAATTCATTTTGAACGTTTTGCATAGAATATATCTAGATAGTAAGCATTTAAATAATATAATATTTTTATATTAATGTTCTATAAGTAGTAAAATAATTAAATATCCGTAGAACGCTTTCAAGGAAAAAGGCTTTTTGAGATAGGATGCGGACCGACCGTTCACAGAATAGCATCGGCCAGTCGGGTTTTTTCGGAAATTATTCAATGCGAATTTTCTGAGCACAATCGTGAAATCGTTCAAAAATGGTTGAAGAATGATCCGTCTGCACAAGATTGGGATCGACTAATAAGAATTGCAGCTAGACAAGAAGAATTCGGGTAAGATAACATTATATATAACTTATATACATAAATAATTTGTCATTTTAAATTATTTTTTTATACAGTGATTTAGATAAAGGAATAAAAGAAATAGAAAGTAGAATAAGACAAAAGGTGAAGAAAATTATTCCGTGTGATGTATTACAAAAAACTGTGATACCAGAAGATGTCGGAAAGTGCGACGTATTGTTTACTTCCTATTGCTTGGAAGGGGCATGCCCCAATCCTGAAGCTTACAAATCGGCTGTTAAGAAGTTAGGAACATATATCGTACCAGGCGGAGGATTAATTATGGTGGTTATATTAGATATGCCGTACTTCCGCATGAAAAGTCCCGATAAGAAATACAAATGGGACGTACTGCCAGTCAGTCAAAAGTTGGTGAACGAGGCACTGAAGGAAGCAGGATTCGAAAAGAAGCATTGGTATTTCATGGAAAACAACGAAGAACAGGAAGGCGGAGAATTTTCGGGTGTGGTGGTGGTCTCTGCACTTAAACGATAAACAGTTCCGCGATATAATTTCGAAAGATGATTAGTAAAAATTATATTTGTATGAATATTGAAAGCAGCTTACTTTCATTTATATCTGATGAAATAAACGTGATTTTGATAAAGAGACAAACTGATTCAATCTCATTATTTATAATAAAAAGAACATTTTATATATTTAATTTAATTTTAAGGCATGAAAATCGACGAACTAGAAGATTAATAGGACGAAGGAGAAAAATTAATGTTCAAATTAATTTTATTTTAAGTATATTATTTGAAAACACTTTACTACAATAAAGTTATACCTAAATAAAATATTCGAACTTATTTTGAATATTCAAATTGATTATAAACTTTCCAATCCATATATCTTGGCAGACGGAGAACATTTCGAAAATTTATTGTAATTTATAATTATTTAACATTGTAAATGGATATATTCCTTGCTTTAATATGCTAAATTTATATAAATTAACGGCTTATTATCAACTTATCTCATGTTTTAAACGTTAAGTTAAGAACTGCCAGCTGTAATATGGTAGAAAAATAAAAATGATATCACATTTAAATAAAAAAAATCTAGTTTTCTCGAAACGAGGTCATTTAGCCTAAAATGCAATCTTTTCTTTTTACGCTTTCGACTTGAAAAGTTTTGTCTGAATCCTATGTTTGATTTATGCACAAATAATGAAAACATCTTATACATTACTGAAAAATTTTCCACATTATAACATTCGGTATAATAAATTAATTTACATTCATTTGATTAAATTTTTTGCAGTTGTTTTTTACAAGTAAATCCCAAAAATCTGTCAATGTTTCAATATAAATTCGTTATGTTATTTTATGATCAAAGTCGGCTTAAGGTAAGTTAGAATTTAATTATAAGACCGTTTCAGTTTTGTTTAAAGACACTTCTGTTTATTATTACATACATTTGTCAGTTATTTTGATATCTTTAGTTATTGACAGTAGCCATTATGTTAATAAATGATAGACGTTCATGCCCGAAATATTTATTACTCTATTAGAATTTCTATAATGAAAAAAAATTGTTAAATAAAGTTACATTTCTAAACTGAAACTATAGTTTTTTACCTGTTTTTTTTTTTATGGTGAAATTTCATCTACCTTAGAACTGAATGTAACAAAAGTTCTAATGGGCCGATTATAATGTAATTTGTTTAATAGGAAACTGCCTGAAAACTCTAAATTTCATTTTTTTATTTATATTGTTAGCTATAATATTTCATATATAAATTTATATACATTTGTGCTATTTCTCTACATAGCTTTGTTTAAACACTGATTATTTAGCACCTACTGGGTCTAAAATATACGCCTTTTGGTATGCTCTTCCAATGTTTTGTCTGATAATGAAAATTTTATAATAATGTCTTTTAAATAAGTGTAACTTAGCGATACTGCATGCATTAAAATGGTGTAAGCAATATTTATAATTTAATTACAATATTTTATGAAGTTCATTATTCTAGCTGCAACAGCTCGCAAAGGAATTTTCATAAGTGTAACCGTTTTTAATCTATTTTAACAAGTTCCACTCTTTATAATATCTAAGCAACTACCATTAATATAAAAAAAATGGCATTTAGATTATCTCTCTCTTCATTATTCAAGAATATGAACTATTATAAAGCATTCTGCGATACATCCGAGTGGAATAATTGCATCGCTATATTATTCATTTTCTTCGTATATATGTATGACATTTTTATCTCAACTTAGTAATCATCATTGATTGGAAAGTGGCGTTATCTGTTGAACAAAAATCTCATAAAATTCGCCTTGCCAAAATTTATGTATATATGCAAAAAAAAAAAATCCTCGATTATGTTATCATTAAATTATAAATTTTTCTGGGCCTACGGCAATAGAAAAATTTACATTTAAAGTTAGCCCCTCAACAAAACATGAAAAAATTATATATTGAATAGTAAATGAGTTCTTAACCTTTTCTGTTCCATGGACCCCTTTGCCTGTTAGGTGAGACCTCTTCTCAGAATAATATTTTTAAATGCACAAAATATAATTACAAAGGAAATGAGTTATATTAAAATATAGTTAACAAAATAAAAAAAACAAGAATACAGTAATATAATTTTTCTTTCTTAACACTTTAATTAATAAAAAAAAATGCATTTAATATGTAGGAAACTTCATGTTATATTTTATTTATTAAAGATATGTCAGTGTGAAGATACAGATATAACCAATAGTACTGTAATTTATTGCATACATTTATAAGAAAAGGAAATGCTAGATTTAATTAGCGGTCAGTGAAAATAAAGATGAGTTGATTTTTTCTAATCCTAGCCCACGGATGACTAGTTAAGAACCCATGGTATAGTATATCACTACGTTCTGTAATCACATATTTATGCAACTTCTATTATGCTATTTTTGATAAATTTTTTGTGGAAGCTTATTGTGTAATCATAATCGCATTTTTCTAAAACCATAGCAATGCATTTACCATATGAATTTGAATATACCTTATTAAATAATTTTTGTATATATGTTTGTTTAGATTCAGCTTTGATTTAAATTATATACATATGATATTACAAATATAATATAAAATACTGTAAACGAATTCATACAGTACAGTATCTTTTAACAATTTTAATATCAAATTTTTCTTCAAGAATTATCCGAAAAGCGAGAGGATTAGAATAAAAAATGTTCTGTCGGAACATTAAAAAATGAGTATGAATTTTTAAAAAATCATTGATAATGGAAAGACAAAGAGAGTCATAATACATTATACAATTTTTCTTGAAAATTTTTAGATATTCATTCGTTAGTCAAAGTTGCGAACTTTAAGTAGAAGGTTACACAAGATGAGCAGCTCTCCTCTAGCCCTCACGATTCAACGCAGCATTCATTGTCAGTCCAGTCTAGTCCTTAATGTTCTCGAACCACTCTTTTTTGATCTTATCTTATCATCTACTTTTTCCCATATTATCAGTTTTGATAGCGTTTCCGATGATTCTCGTAAACATTGCCCTGCAAACCTAGTTTTTCTTTGTATTATAAAGCATAGCAATTTTCTCTTTTTTTACTCTTCTTAATATTTCATCATTTATTATCCTATTTTTATAGCTAATTTTTTCCTCCTTTTATAGTCTCTCTACTGAAGGACTGGTTCGTTGCATTCTTTTCAAATCCAATAGGTTTTGGTGAAAGAAAAAAGTTTATTTAGTTTGGTTGTCATCTGCAGTAGTAAGAGAAGCTTCCTGATAGTAAATTGCGCAGTTCCGACCCCGGGGTCTCACCCTGAACTATACATTGGTTTTCTCTTAATATTGAATCTTCTCATCTTAACTAGAAAGAGAAATAATGCAAGGTTTACCATTGCCTTCTTCATCACAGTATTCATCCAATTTGACGGTCCTCCATCTATGAATGCATTAATCCATTATACAGCCAAACTGATCCCTCTGATTACTGCCTGTATGTGGGCCTAAGGACACTGCTGCTCGCAACCAAGTATAAGCTTCATATCACTAGAAGATGAGCATGCTGCAAGAAATAGATTTCAACTACCGCCCTGCCAAGTTAATGTTCTATTCATACATTAACCTGCTCAATAGACTAAAGCCATTCCCAAACGAATTCAAAACTATGATTGGTATCTGTCTGCCTACCTTCATCTTTAATTATCCGGCTTGTGAAGCCTTGCTGATAGCTGTATGACTCCAAGGATCCTTAAGGCACGCAAGTCCCACCATCACTCGTCAAGGTGAAGACACCATCGGTATAGAAAAGTCTTAAAAATTTTAAATTTATATAAATTATTTTGATGTAAAATATTTTTTTTAAACTTAATCAAAAGGTACTGTATATTTAAGATTGAGCAATGGAAAGCATATTCTGCATCCATATTTTTATAAATATTAACGCCATTTATTGTTATTAATTTCTAATTTTTAAACAAAATTGAATATAAAATTTTGTTAAATTAAGTAGGATAAAAATCTTTAATACTTCTGTGAGGAAATGTACGAGATTTCCAGCAGCTGGAAATTGTACGCTATTAAACGATCTAGTTATCATTTAAAATTTTCCAAGAGTGAGTCCGTTGACATATAATTCGTTATAATGTATTAATAATAAAAAATTGGCAGAGTAAATTGTTATTGAGGTATAAAATGATCAAACTTTATTTTAATGCAAAAGCATTTTATTACAAATATGGACATGAATACAATTCAATTATTTAAAAGTTCTGTAAATTTTAGCAAAACTTTCAAAACTCTTCTGGATCAAAATAATTTACATAAATTAAATATTTTTAAGACATAGTATCTAAAAATTTCTAAGAATTTTTATATAAAGCATAAAAATTCTGTTGTCCTCTATTTTTTATCAATGATTATTTTAATTCATATTTATTTTCTATGATCCGATAGAGAATTTTTCCTTCTACTTATTATACGATCATTATTCTCAGGACCTCGAATTTTTAATATTTTTTCTTTGATTTTAACAATACTTTGAAATGCAATATTATATATTTTGAAGAATTAAGAAACAGTTATAAATCAGTAAATAAAATATATGATTATTACTGTTTTCACAATCTATTTTATGGAAGCTACTGTACTAAAGTACAACTTTATGATAATTTAACTAGTTACTGTATTTATATATTTATACGCTTATATTTGTTCATCGATTTTACATAAAATAAAAACAGATCAGACTTTTAACAATTTAAATAATAATTATTATTTTTTAATAATTTTTAAATATTTTTTCTTTGATTTTAACAACACTTTGAAATGCAATATTATATAATTTGAAGAATTAAGAAACAGATGATTAGAAACAGAATTAAGAAATAGTTATAAATCAGTAAATAAAATATATGATTATTATTGTTTTCATATATTATATGGAAGATACTGTATCAAAGTATATTTGGTTAAATGTTTCGTAACCAAACGAAACATATTTTGAAGCTGAACGAAATATAAATAACTGCGCAAATAAACTATTATGATAATTTATAAGCTTGTCTATCTACTGATTCTTATAATTTATCACACGAAAATTATTATTTTTTTTTTTCAGAAATTTAATTCACACTGAATATATTTTTGGAAATTTCAAATTTATTATCGTGCCTGACCTTCTTGTTTGACCTTCTTTTTTGATATTCTTGTTTTATCTACAGCTACAGTGTTACAATAAATAAAATTTATTGAAGAAATTACATTCTGTACTCAAATTTATAAGTATCGAACTAATTATCAAAACAAAAATTTTTTTCAAATATTTAAAAATGTTTATAAAGCAGAATAGTATGCACTTTATTCAGAAAATGTTGCACTGAATAAAAATAACGTTGTATTTCATAAATTAAAGTGTGCATAAGCTAAATTTATACAGTTAAATGTAAATATCATTCTCTTATGAAGTATATTCCAAAATATTCAAATGCTTCCATAATTAATATAAATTTTATTTTATTTAACTAATTTAATTTTAAAATTTCATTCTGGTGAATAACATGCAAAACTTGCTTAATTAGTCATTTAACTGCATAACGCATGTATGAGAAAAATAAGCTTATTACTCTCAGTATAAAACATATTCTTTAAAACATGTAACTAATATATGATATTTGATATATTATTAATTAGCAAACAAAACTTTAAACTAGAAAAATGCTTATTTTAGTAACTGAAAATAAGCATTTTTCTCTAACAAATAAATAAATAATATAAATAAATTTGTGAGGTAGGGGAGAGCAGGGTAAAGTGGCCAGAGCGAGTAAAATGGCCATTGGATATTACTACTCTATATTCTTCAGGAACCTGGTAGTAAATGTCTAAACTATTGCAGATGGACGACATTGGTTTCGACAGTGCATCTGAACTAGATTGCCAAAGAAAATAAATTGAAAAGGATTTAAATTTTTATCTTAAAATTTTTTAAAATTAATTATTGAAAAATATAATACTTTGTGTTCTCGTTATTACATTTTGATCATATTTAGGTCCACCTCCAGCGTAGAATGACCTCGCTTTTACTCACCATTAAACTGGAATGTTTCCCCCATTTTAAAAGTTATCACTTTGCCCAACCCAGTAGGGTAAAATGGCCATTTTGCAGAAATAAAAATAAAATAAAAATGAATGAAAATATAGCAAAGCGTGTAAAAAATAATATATTTTATTGACACTACTTTAAATACATTATATTCTATCAAAATATCAAATATGTAATAGCTAAGGAAAAAAAATTAGAAATAAATTTAGCTTAGAATGCCCATTTTACCTCGCTCTCCCCTATATTTATATATACTTATAATTTATTATTTTCAATGTTTCTGCTGATTGTGTAAATATTATTTAACTTGGTAAAAATGTTTTTCATTGTATATACCTTTATATAAAATACTGCAAACATTAAATATTTCGTGAATTTTAATCCATAAAAAATTCAGATTTTTTTATGTTATAATAAACATTAAAAATAAGTAATGATGATACATAAAACATAACTTCTTAATAATATAGAAATTAATTTCAATATTAAGAAAATACGTTTATAAAACCTCAGTAGTGATAACTATACTGAATAAATGAGTAATAAACAAGTAGTCAAGTAAGAAATAAATCACCTATTTTCCGACATGTCCGTTATTTTGGAATGATTAAAATGCGCGCTTAAAATGTATTTCGTTAAATCGTCTTCAATGCCATGACCTGTTTATTAAATTTCGTAAAATAGTTCAAAAGTTATTAGGAGAGGAAGGTTTGATATTTTTAAAGTAGTTGCTGCTACACGTTTAGTTGATGTGGGTCAAGGTTTGACGTCCTGGAAAAACTTCATAAGATTCCATTAAATTAATTAAAATTATATTATCTTAGAAATTTAAACGTCTTCCATTTTAAAAAAAGGTTAAAAGGATTTAAACATGCTTCATCGAAGTCATATTAAGTAAGAATTTTTTTATGGAATTTTATGAAAATTTATTAATTTTTTCAAAATTTATTAATGACGATAGTGTAATCATACTTACCACTGGAAAATAAGTAAAAACCCGCGTATTTATCTTGATTTTTAAGATTTTAAAAGATGGTTATAGTATCATATTCTAAATCGATATTCTCATCTGAATATGATTTTTATAAGTTTTTGAATTTCGTTATTTTTTTCTTATGTTGGAAATCAGATAGCAATATATTATAAGATATAGATTAAACGAGTTATTTCTCTTCATAAAATTAATTTTAAAACATATTTAAAAAAAGTAGTAATTATAGTGTACAATATTTATTACAAATAGAAATAATATATTGTCAGCAATTTTATAATAATAAATTTTTATTTTTATTTTTTATTTAAAATTCTTTTGTGTTGAATAACTGTCATCAATATGTTTCTTAAGATAAAAATCTATTATAAGTAGAGTAATTACTTTATTTATAATGGTATAAATTTAAAAAATCATATATTAGTATCACATAAACAAATAAATCTGTAAAAAATAAACTTATTTTTATTTTTTACAGATTTATGTTTTCATTATTTTTATTTGTTATTTATGTTTTCAAAATTAGCATTATTGATCATTAATTTAGATTATCATTTATTTTGTAATAAAAAATTCCCGAAATCGCATATTATAGCTAAATAGATTATTTTCTATTTATAATAAATGAAAATAATAAATTGAAATCACATAAAATGTTTATTCAGTTTAGTTTTCTAATAAATATGCAAATCATTTTTATTAAATATTTTTAAAGCCATTGAAGATTGCTTTACTGTTTTGAAAAATACTTAGCTCTTCTTTGGACATATAACTGCCATAAGTTTGCAACTATAATGTTCAAAGGACGTCGAGATCTAACGTAGATTTTGGTGTAAAAATTATGACGTGCTCTGTATTGTGCTTATGGGTTTGAATGTTCATGTGTGAACAGGAGGGTTAAATTATTTATGAAATAAAAGTAGTTATATTTATTGAAAAGTACATGCAACTTGTCGTGTAAAATGTGCCGGTAAACTCGGTCGATCCCTTGAATAATTTATTATAGATATCTTCTTCACTCTCTTGTAGGCATGAGCTACCACTAAACGAGGCTAAGGCCTTAAAAATTCGGCCGCGCATCCACTATGACTGTTGGCATAACAGTTCCAAAATTTTATAGTCGTATTGTGGATTTTAAATACATTTTGCAACAACTGACTTATTTAATTATTTTCTCCACCTGAAAGATAGTCGAAAAGATATTTTAAAAAAATTGCAGAGTACTATAGTTTATACAAATTTTAGATAATAGTTCCATTTTAACAAAGGTTATAAGATGACGATATTTAGAAACATTACACACATCTGATAACATTTATGGAACATGAAAGATATTATATTCAGTTGGAAGGACGTTTTTATAAAAACCAATATACATTAATTCTATTTTTAAATCATTATCAAGGAAAACAATCTTAAAAATTTTGTTTCTTATTAAAATATCAAATTGTAAATAGATGAGAACTCTAGAAAATTAATAAGCATAAAAATTTAATGATTTTTAATTTCCCACATAAGTTTTTAGAATATTTATCAATTTTATGTTATCATACTTACGTGCATAAACTGATTCAAGATTTCTTTTACGAAATGAGAATGTGAAATGAAATGTTTTTTCTTTAAGTAGGTTATAAAAAGTAGCCAATGAAAAATTATTTAAAATGTTGAAATCAATACAATGACAAATCTGTTTGAATATTGTATTGCTATATTTAATACTGCTTGTGTTTCTTCGCGAATACTGTTCAGTTGTCAGCATTCTAGAATTACTTAAAGGTAATTTTATGATTTATATGTTTCACTCTTTATTTTTCTTATTCTCTAAATAATTGTTAAAATATATATAAAAATTTATTTCTGAAATTTGATATATTTAATCATTTTTATGTTAAACATCGTGAATTAACGAATTATTCGCATTAATTCTATTAGTTGATTATTAATTCGCTCAAAATTTGCCGAATAAATTAAGAAAAATATTAATTTAAATTACAGAATAAAAAGCTTATTAAAAATAATTATATTTTTAAATAACTTTTTAACTTAATATGTCATACTAAGTAATATATTAACTTAGTATACATATTAAGTTAATATAGTTCATGGAAAGATTTATGAAATTATGACGATTTAGGAGTTCAGAAAATTTAATCATTTTAATTGATTTTATCAATTTAATTGATTAAATTCCATGTTATGTTTTAATTTTTCAGAAACATTTCCATCAGTATAGAAACATTTATGAAATCAATGAATACATGTTAATTATACAGTATATTAATTTCATAAATGTTTCTGAAAGGTGATTTTAATGGAAATTATTCGTCTTATATAAAGGGCCGGAAGTAGAGATAAATATTTTAAAAATATATTAAAAAAATTCAGACATTTTAAAGGCTTGTTGATAAAGCGATAGAAGTTAAATAAAAAATAACTTAATGTGAATGAAAATTAACTGTTAATTCCCTTTAGTAAATTTTTATGCGAATTTTATGATCTGCTTATACAACTTCATTTTATATCAATAAAAATAAGGTAAACGAACTAATAAAGTAAAAAACTTTATATTTTATAAAGATAATTTAAATTAAATTAATTTTTTTATAAAATATTTTCGGATATTTTTACCATTAAAATATTTATTTTGATAGCAAATTTATTGTTTCGGATATTTCTAATTTGAACTGAAAAGGAAATAAATATATATGCATATCATTTGATAAATTGATAAATAATATTAACGTTTTAGATGATAGTGCGATATTTGGAAATTTATTATTTATACTGTAAATCATTTAATGATAACAATTATTAAAATAATAAATGATTATGAATAATTTGAAATTCTTACTGATAGAGAAATCATATATATTAAAAATTATAATGATGTGTATTTTAAAGTACACTAATATTATCATTTGAACTAAGAAATATCCAATCTTATATTCTGTCCGATAAGTTCATTTATAATATCATCATTAAATATTTTAAGAAATTAAATGATACACTATAATAAGAAGTTTATTTATGTACTGAAAACAGTGTAATATAGATACAATATCCATTTCCCGATCTGAAATTTACAAGCATTTGATCTACATTTTTCTATGAGATGGAAAGCATTTGGTACATTAATAGTAAATTAATAGAAAATCTACTATAGTTTTCAAAATTATCACTCATCGGATTTGTATTTATGAAATCTTGATATTATTTCATTATTACAATAATGAAAAATCAATACATCGATAATTTAATCCGATATTTCGATATTTTTGTATTCGATAGATTTATTTCAATATTTTCTATAGTATTTTTTCTCGATATACTCAAGTATCGAGAAAAATATTTGTTAAAGAACATTTGAATTATACAGAATATACAGTATAAATGTATCCCAGAAATATCATATTATACAGGTGTGTTCATTAATTTCCAAAACTTGCCAGAAATCAAGAAAAAATAATAAATATAATAAAATTACCTTTAATATTATTCAAAATAGGAACAATTTGCTTCGATACATTTTATCCAGCTCTTTCCAGTTTTTAAAACATGTTTAAAATCACCTTCTTTTAGAGATCTTAAAATTTTCGTTGTTTCTTTCTGTATGATTTCTACAGTGACAAATTTTCTTACTTTGAAAGATGATTTTAATTTTGGAAAAAGAAAATGTCATTTGGTTCAATATCTGGAAAATAGGGTGGTTGAAGGAACTTCAAAATTAATGCACATCCTCTCTTCACTACAAAATATCCATAATGCAGACGCACCAGGCGATCAAATTAATTTTAAATTGAACTAAAAACAGACGATAAAACTAAATGCAGACGAATTTTTTTTGCCTTGTTGCCAGATGTATAAATAATATTATTATAAAATTATGTTAATTATTTATTTACTATTTATGTTTTTTTTTTCAATCAAATATATATATTTGATTGAAAAAATATATTGCATATATATTACACACATATATGTGTGCAATAACTATTGCATACCTTGCACATATGCCTTGCAAATATTGATATTTGTGTGTGTGAAATAGGATCAAAAATTAATTTTTTTCAGTATTATTACATCCCTAAATGACTCATAATACCTATTTAATATTTGACTGATAATAAATAAATTAGTATGCTTTTGCTGTTATAACTGATAAATTGTTAGTAGGTCATTTATTTCAAAATACGGCATCATATAGATATGAAGTGTAGTTTAACAACAATTTTGTATAAATACAGTGTGTAGGCTATTATTAAAACGTCAAATTTAAGTGTACAATTTAAGGTCATGTTTTTATTTTTATGTAGGAAAACAAAAACATGACCTTTAACTGCAACCTTAAGTGATTTAGAAAAACTGTTATACTATTTTCGAATCAAGAATGTTTATACACAATTGTCTTATACTTCCTCTTTATATACAATAGACTCCTTTATAACGCGGGAGATACGTTTTGAGTTAGAGGAAATCGGGTTACCACTATCAGACGATTTTATGTAGATTTAAACTTGTTTCTGACTTGTGAGTTCCGGCACTGATAGCATACTGCTAATGAAATGTGCATTAGTTTCAAATATGATTTTATTGTGTGCAGAGTGCTAATTAACTTGTTTTAAAGAAGATTTCTTTTAATTAAGGAAAAAACAAAACAGAATATAGGTAATTAAATTTTCAAAAATATTATATACAATTAGACATCGTATAACACATACTCCGAAAACGCGGATTCGTATAACCTGACAAAAAAGGTGTTAAAGTTGTCATGGAAACGAAATAAACATCGTTTGGTTTTTTTTTATTACAATCAACGGACATTACAAGTGACAGATAAGTAACGTTAAACAAATTTATCTTACGCGGTATCCGGATCTGTTTATAGCGTTGTATGAGTACTAGTGGCAATCTTTTCATCGCATTATAGGAGAGACAATTATACCAGAGTTTACTGTATTTAAAAACGTTAATATTATCTCATTTTTATGTATAATTTTAATTTTTAAATTAATTTAACAAGATTTTCTAGTAATATTAAAATGCATAAGAAGCATGAATGGAATAGATATTTATTGATGCGATCACTATTGATTATACATTCAAAACCAAAAGTTTAAAATAAGTTAAATACATAGACGTTCAATTCTAACCAAATTTAAAACGATTTTTATCTTAAAGATAATTACATTAATATATTTTGAAATTTTCAGATGGAGAACGGATCTTTATTCCGGTTACAACATGCCATTCCAAAGTATAGCAAGGGTCCAATGACAGCGCATCAGAAAGATCTACCAAAATTGCCCTTGCCTCCTCTAATAAAGTCAATGGAGAAATATCTGACTGCTGTTAAGCCTCTTCTCACAGCAGAAGAATATCAAACAACGGAAAAGGTAAATCGATTCATGAAACGATTTTTATATTATATCTGCTTAATTAACAATATTGCATACTTCACAGATAGTACAAAAATTTTGTGCTAAAGATGGCGTTGGATTGAGATTATATTCAGTTCTAGAAGAACAATATCGTAATTTGGATAACTGGGTAGGTAGCTATAATGTATTCATTTATTTTATTAAAGATTTAGAGATATTTTATTATATATAATGTACTCTCTATTAAAATATTAAAATCTAAGTTTTATAATCTTCTAAATCTTTATATTGATATGATTTTTATAGTTCTTTTTTGTCAATTTTATTCTTCCGAATTAAATACAGTATTATTTTTTATTAATAACTAAATTGATACTTACCAATACTGTATTATTAAATAAATTAATAAACTAATAAAATTAATCGGTTATAAACCAGAAAAATTATTTGTTTGAATAATAGGAAAGATCTTTAATGAATAATGAATACAACTTGATTACAATTTCGATATATTGTATACAAAATGCTTAAGAACCATGTATATATGACCACTCATATTTGCGTACTCCCTAAGACCTAGAAAGCTAAAATTTGAGGATGTTAAGAAGGACCAATAAACTGGTTCGCAAAATCTGAAAGGAAGAAAAAGGGGAAACAAAATTTCCTATGTTTAGTTTAAGGAAATTTTAAAAAATTTTTTTTCTCGAAAATTTCAGTAATTTATGTGGAGAAAAATATCCCTTCATATATATATATTGGTTGAATAAATTATAATCAAAAGAGGACAAATAAATGTAGTATCCCCAAATTTGATGTAGTTTTACTATTAATCCTACTTGCGAAACTGAATGACGTTTTTGACGAAAGTGGTAATCATTATCTAGGATTTTTGTGGCTACGGATTACGAATATGATGATAGTTTTTCAAACTCAAAATGGTAGATCTAATCTAGCTGATCAAAATTCAATACATATTTAAATTTAATCAGTGTTCGTTGTGTTGTCGCTAGACTGCCCACGTTGTAATGCTATGGTTTTCCATCCAGACAATACTAAACCTATGCTCCTTTAACTTGATAACTTAGATAACTTTTCGCCTTTGTAAAGTCTGAAATGACCTCCGCCGAAGGCGCTTAGTAATTAGCAAGATAGAAAATAGCATTAAACACAATATTTCATAGAGTATCACCAAACTTTCTGATGAAAAATTGACAAAATTTTTATATAATTTACACCCTTATGTAATTCAGCAGTGTAATTTAAATTTAACTACCCTAATATTGCTGTCCGTCAGATGACTGCAGTGGACTTCTTACCTGGAGAATCCATATTTACTTCCTGGATCCCATAATTGAAAAAATATTTTCAGGAAGTGTCCGGCTCTGATTGTTGAACCTTACTATTCTCTAGCTGACGGCTGATCCCACCAGAGCTGTGAGCGCCCTGTGGTTACCAATAGATTGCTCTGTCGCTTTGGGAAGGCTATTTCAGGGTTTGCCTTTAGCAGACTCTGAAATATCTATAAATATAGCCCAAAAAGGGGGCTATTCTTAGGCTATGGAGGAGTCATCCAAACTATAGATAAAGATCGACGGCCGTACCGTACAATCTCTTATAAATTTTCAGATTTATATGGAACTTGGATTTGATTCTGATCTTCTGGGTGGAAAGCCAAAAGATTTCCAAGTAAGTAGTGTATCCGACTATACAGTCGTCCAAATTATGGGTCGGTCAAATGTGATCGACTCATAATTTAACCGGCTGTATTAGAATGATTATATAGTCGGCAGGATTTCCGCATGGAAAAACTTCAGTTTTCCATTCTAGAGGATCCCAGATTTGATTTTTGAATTCCATCTCTTCGAAAATTCTTTCTTGAGGTCCGAGCTGACTCATCGATCCCTATCCTCTACAATCCGGCTAATCTCTCCACAGAAGTGTGTAACCTGTGGCAGAGTTGTTATATCCACGTCACTTAATATTTCATCAACTGAAAAATTGCATTTCTTAAAAAAGAAAGAAAGAACGATTATATGGAGTGTTCAATAAAATCTGATAAATAATTATATCGCTCGATTCCTTATTAAAAATAAACAAAAAGTTCGGAGCCATTTTTTGGTGTTGGCAGTTTTTGTGAAAAATGGTCTCAAAGGTTCGTGCCGTTATATCTGATTTATTGATTTTCATAATCTAATTTCAGTTTTTATTAGTTAAATATTACTATTAATTTGTTGTTTATCTTCAGAAATATTTTACATAGTTGCATGTATTTTGATAAAATTTGCATTAATTTTAGACAAAATGTTAAACGTCATTTTATGCCTTAGAATATATATGAAACTTGAATAGTTTGATTTCTAAAATCAAATAAATAAAGTTATTAATCTAGTGAAGAAAATTTTATTTATATTTTGTTCACTTTTTATCATATTTTTTCTTGAAAAAAAATCAAAATTCACAATAAAAATAATAAATTTATAACGTTACAATAATAAACTTTAAAAACTATATGAAAAAATTATTTGAATCTCTACCAAAGTGAAATTATAAAATTCCACACAGAGTTTAAAAGTAATTCAGGAATATCAAATCAATTAATTAGAATTTATTTGATAACAAGGAAACAATTTTCTAATGTTAAATTAACATATAAAAACTATTTGAAAGTAAAAATCATAAAATGTGTATTTCTTAAGTATTTTATTATATTTTATCAGATTGTTGACAGATGGCTAGAAGAAATTTATTTGAAGCACAGACATCCTATTCCTCCCATCTATTCACCATCAACTTATATTCTGAGAGCAAATTTTGAATCGCAAGAACAAAAATTAAGGTCTTTTTTTATTCTTAAAATAAATTGTTTACATATTTTCTATTTAATTTTAATAATAATTTAATAAAATTATTAATTTTATTATTAAGGCATTATATATTCCTTATCATTATTTTTGAAAATAAATATTGTATTATTAAGTTACTGTCTTGCTCAATGTTAGAAAAACGACGCCGGCCATAGTGATCGGAGTTGGTAGTGGGATGTTTTTGCCAACGTAAATTCGACAATATAGCAAATTGATTGTTTCAGTGGCCAGATGTATCTCATATATGTTAATAAATGTGATGATCAGATTCAAATAATTTATAAAAAGAGTGTAGTAACCCAATATGTACTATTATGCCATGTGATCCCGTCACTTCAGTGGCTTTATTATTTCTGACAACTGACTATTGGAGCTGACCATCCAGTTTAAAGTATTAGATTAATCTGTATAGGAAATTTTGCGTATTTCTCACAAGTCAAAGAGGATTCATTTGTTTTTTGACAAATATCTTATGAATAAAAAGTTAATTTAGACATAATATTCTATTAATAATAATAATAATAAACAGCAATAATTTATATTGAATGCAACTATTAAATACTAACCCATTGGCAGAGATTTTATTTTTGTTACTGTTTATAGTTTATACTCATTTTTTATATATTAACATATATTGTATACAATCGCGAGAAAAGCGAATACATTTATTAAACTTATTAGGAATATTTACGTTCAGTGTTCCCCACGATTGAGTATTGTCTAATGGGATTTTGGCCTTTTCGATTCCAATTTATTCATTAAATTTCTCTGAATAGATTGAAAAAGAAAATAAAAATAATAAGGTCCTACTCAGCTTCATTTTTTAAGAAATTATAGAAAACTACTAATTCTGAAATTTACAGAAAGAAGAGCCGATTCCTTCGACTGACAAGAGATGCAAAGAGTCGATTCTGTAATGATATCTTGCAAATGATATAATGAAGTATATTTATTCAATATATTAAATACTTATTATTAAAATAGTGTTGAATTCGAATTATTTACTATATAATGATAGTACCACTGATATGAATATGCAGTCGATCAATTAACTGCGTGGTACAGTTTGTCTTTCTTCCTTGGAGGACTCACGATTGATTCCAGATTCAATCTTTTAGAAAATTTTATTCATGTGGCCTAGATTCGTTCCTCCACAATAGACTGATCTTCTGCAAGAGTAAGTAGCTTGTGATAGCCATTGATTTATCCGCCATTTAGTACTCTACAAGAGTGGAAAGTGGCGATATCTGTTACGAAACTCCATTCTTCACCTGAAAATTGATCTAACGATGGATTTTGTCAGTCCTTAATACACATTTGAACAATTCCACTGTTTAGTATGTCACAAAGCTAGAGTAGACTAAATCTCAAAAAGAAGTAAAATAAAGACACACTAATAATTAGTCATATCTAAGATATGTGTACTCGATAGCCTGAATTATGCTGAATATGTGTGCTCTGTCCGAATCTTTTAAAAAAAATATGTATCCAACTTTCATTTTTGTTATTAATATTGAACTTAAAATAGTTTAGATTAATGTATTATTAATTAAAAGATGTGAATAATTATTATTGAAAACTTTATTTAATTTAATAACACTGCAAAGCATTTAATATCAATTTTGTTACATCGAGATTTAGAACATGGTGGATTTAAAACAAATTCAGATATTCGAGGTTTTCTTTGAATATTTATAAATATGAAAAATTCTTTTTTTTAATCAGATTTACTTCAAGTTTTATTTATTCTATTGTGGATTTCAAAACAATGATTGATCGGTAAGTTAATATTCCTTTATTTTGAGACATTGATATTACTTTATTTATGTGTGTTATAAAAATTGATTCTAGTAGAAAACTATGCATTAAATTTAAAATATTGATTTTTATTCTACATCTAAAATTAGCATTAGTTTTATATAAGTTAATTGTGATTTTTAATTGAAAGATTATTTCTAGTCACCAAGTTCAACCTGATATGTTAAGAGGAAATTTGATAGATATGAGCCAATATTTCTTGCTGTTTTCAACGACACAAATTCCAAATGAAAAATGTGATAATTTTGTTCATTTTCATTCTTCTAAACATATCGTTGTTGCTTACCGAAATAAGGTAAACTTTAATAGAATCTTAAAATGAGAAATTAGACAGAATTGTATTTTTTACAAATCTTTTACAAGAAGTTTTTTATATTTATGTGTTGATACTTCTATATTTTATAATAGCAAATCTGTGCCGGCGTTATTTGGGGGAATCTACGGGTTTAAATGTAACAATGAATTAATTTTGTATTAATTTTTCAAATTCCCGCTTAATAATATAAAATTAATTCATAATTATATCTAAACTTATACAAAATATATTAACTGTGATTTTTGTTTTTCAACTGCTTCATTTCTCCATGATTAACTATGTATCAGTCTATCACCAATCAGTCTAATTTCTCTCTCTTAAGAAGAATTCCGTTCTCTTATTTTGTTTTGCTATGCTCTTGCAGATTCCCCGTGATGTCAACTCTGACATCTTATATGACGTCATCAACTACATTTGCAATGAATTTTTTTAATGACGCACAAAACAGTGGCGCCTCACACATTTGCAATGAATAACCCGTGTTTCGTTACGAGGATTTTTCTATTCTGTAATAATTGTAAATAATATAAAGGAAATACATTCAAATCTCGGTTCATGAACAACTCGGATCACGAACACTTTGGTTTACGAACAAATTTTCTGAATACAAAACGTCTCGGATGACGTACTGTATCTCGAATTACGAATACTGTATCTCGAATTACGAATATTTCCAGACAATAACATTTCACTTTCTCATCACCTTCCACTTATGCGGTCAACTCTCCTCCATACAGATATGGTAAAATTAAATTTAAGTTTTTGTCTATGTTTGATTTGCTTAGTGTTGTATTTATCTTCTTTGTGATATATTTAATGGTTTCCATTGATTTTGTGTTAAGAACTTGTGCACAAAATACTGTTTGTAAAAGTTTAAATAAACAATCTTCTGGGATCCAGGAATGGATTAATCCATTTTATATTAATTCTTACGGGGAAAATAGTTTCGGTTTACGAACAGGCTTCAGGAATGAATTAAGTTCTTGAATCGAGGTTTGACTATATATGAATAGCAACATATCTAGGAAGAACATATCTAGAGAAATTTTTAATTAATTCTTAAAAATTAAAAAAATTTATTTCATATAGCTTGATACTCGTGCTTCGTTAGGCATTTAACTAACTTACTTTAAATACATTTTCATTTCAATAAACTTTCATTTGATTACAATGAACGGTTTAAATTTAAGAAAGGATTATTTTTTACTCTTTAATACCATTTTGTCCTCTTTTCTTGTTTTCTTGTTTTGAAGTCAATTTTATTTTTTGCGTATTTTACGCCCCTTTCTAATCAGGGAGATTACTAAGGGGCGGGGCTTGTCCAAATACGGGCTGCACCCACACCCGTGGAGGGGTCCGAATGGTGAACGATGAGGATCGCCGGGCCGGGTCCATCACCCCAAAAAATGTTTTCAGGCGTTACCAGATCCAGAATGCGAACTTGGGTTTTCTTGCGTGGCACTCCGACAGCGTTACCATTTCGGTCATCCACCTTTGTTTTTAAATTTCTTAGCTTCATTTTTTCGTTATTATAAAGATGGATAAGCCTAAAAAATTTGTAAGATGACCACCGGAGAAACGTCCTCTATCAAATAAAAAAATGTCCCTTTTTACTTTTATACCCTTTTTTTACTATTTTAGGAGTGAAATTTTAAAAAATCGTTAAAAACCACCTTCTAAAGATTTTAAAAGAACTATCTATATGCCAAAAAATAATGTTATAACTCAACAAATACAAGAGATTCTATAATTCTTCCCAAATCTAGATTTCTTCCTTTAGGGATTCAATAGGGGAAAATCCCGAATTGCGTTTTGTCCATTTGTATGGCTAACCTTTTATATATATATATATATATATATATATATAAATTATATACAATTTTCATATGCATGCAATTTTAGAAATTTGTAATTTCTGTTAATTGTGAAAACGCATTATCACAGATTTTAAATTATCATCAAATGCCACTTTTAAACAATATTACCAGAAAAAAAATTTATAAATAACTATTCTAAAAATCATATATTTTTTGAAACTGTATCATATGAGTTTCAGTTTAAAAAAGAAAAATATTTGTACTTTAGATCAAATTCGACAGATATGTGAGGCGTTAGATTTATCATTAGAAAAATCAATAGTTGGACATTGGACAGATGACTATATAAAACGGGAAAAAATGGAGGGAGTCGATCTGCTGGATTCGACTCACGCTACATTTTTTTAGGAAGTGTTCTGACCTGATCTTTGAAACTCATTCATTCTCTAAGAATATATCTTTTTCTATGGATATGTTCTTTAACTATGGATGCATGATGAGCATTGTATTGTCTTCACTACTATCTTATTCATTAGAATAAGATAGCGATGGAAAATTACTAAGAGAAATAATTTGTGTATCTGCATGAGCATTTGAAAAGTTTTAAATAATGCGGAATAATTTTTATTTTATATTTTCTTTTATTTCAATAATTGAGTCAAAAAATAGTCAATTTACCTGAAATAAAAACATCACAAAATCATTTTAATAAATATTTTTCTTTTAATGAAAATACAGTTTTTTCAAGTTAATGTCATTAATGAGGATGGAACACCTATTAGAACCGAACAAATTTTTAAACAATTGCAAATAATTGTGTCACATACGAAAGAAAGTGTTCCAGTAGGAGTGATGACTACCGAACACCGAAATATCTGGAGTGAAGTATACCAAAGACTTTGTGAAGGTTTTAAAATATTTTTCACTAAAATTCTTGCTATATTCCATTCAAGTTCATTATTAATTATTCAATAATTTTACAGTTGAAGAAAACAGGCAAACAACAGAAACGATACAAAGTGCTTTGTTCTTAGTGTGTTTGGATAAAGAGGTAACTGATTTGACTCATCCAGATAATGCTATTCGAAATTTGCATAATTTTGTTCATGGTTGTGGACCTTCCATTAATGGAGGCAATAGATGGTTTGACTGTGGAATACAAGTAAGAAATAAAATTTTATAAATGTTACCAATCATAATTTTTATTGATTGAGTAATAAAATAAATCACTGATGTTAATTTTTGATAATTTGACAGATAATTATTACAGAAGACGGGATACTTGGCATAAATTCCGGATCGACACCATTGGAAGTTCAGGCGTACGAACGAATGATAGAACATGCTTTAGCTAAAACGATAATGATTAAGTAAAACTTGATTTCTTATATAATTTCTATAAATTTTATTAAATGCAGCTTATATATAACCTACAAAATATCAAAATATAACTACATTATGTGATTTCACGATTAAGACAGGAGACTTATAATAATTGCTAAGAATTTATACCTTCGTTATTGAGATCTATGAGATTATGCTAATTTCGTAAACACTTTAGGAATTACACGGGCTCCTCTAGTTACAAATATTCGTACTTACGATCGTGAAATTTTATTTTCAAATTTCATGAAATTTAGAAAGTTCTTCAGTGATTTTAAATAATATGATCGTAAAAAGCTCTAGCAAATAATATAATGTAAAATTACACAATTAGTTAACATGTTATCTCAATATTTCAAGATGGCGGCAATTAGACCAAAAATTTCTCGCTTTATATTCAGAACTTTTCATTATAATCTTGGAAAAAAGAAACATTTAATTGGTCCAGTTGTGAAATATATTACAATATAAAGTACATAAAGTTATTTCAGTATTTTTGGAGCCAAAATAACAACAATGTCTGAGTTACAAACAACCCAATTTACAAACAAAACTTGCATACGAATTATGTTTGTAATTGGAGGAACGCTTGTATATTGGAAACAGCAACTTAAATTAAAATATAGCATTAAATTTAATAACCAAATTCCAGAAAAATATAATTTATACTATATTTCATATAAAATTTTTTGCATCTGTTTTTGTTGTTCGGTTTCAATAAAGCTAATTTAAATTTAAACAACATACAATATAAATTTCATAAATTAATAATATAAAAAAATATTTTAATTAAAATTAGAGAAAAAGAATATGAGAATGGTGTCGCCTCGCATTCTGCCATTCAGCAGCCAAAGGAACTACACTTTCATTTATCCAGTCGACTTCTGAAAGATATTGAAATGGCCAAAATAAATTATCAAAGGTAAACGAAACATCTATTCTCTACAATATGATATAGCTAAATTAGATTTTAAATTAATTAAAAAAACTAAATGATGACATTTCAGAGCCTGTGACGATGTAGATATTGAAATTCTAAGATTTAATAATTTTGGCAGAAGATTTCTTAAAGCTCACAATATCAGTTTGGATAGCTTCGTACAAATGACTTATCAGCTTACATTCTATAAGTATGATATTCAATTATTTTTATGTTTAAATTTAGAACATATAAAAAATATAAAGGGTATTTATAAATTGACAGATTACACGGAAATAATGGAGTAGTTTGTAGTGTGGCCACACTTCATCAGTTCTATCGAGGGCAATACGATTTGTTGCACTCCACTACAACTGAATCGCTAGAATTCTGTAAGGCAATGCTGGACGAAGCATCGACTGATTTAAAGAAATTCGTCTCACTTAGAAAAGCTCTTCAAAAACATAAATATTTAATAAGTGAGGTAAAATATCTTTATATTCAAATTTTCTAAACTATTTATAAAGAATAATACGAATAATTAAATTAATTAAAGGCTTTAAATGGGAATGGTATAAATAATCTTTTGCTTGGTCTCAGAAGAGCAGCTGAAGAAAACAATGTTGAATTACCAAATATATTTAAAGACAAAGCATATTTAAATTATTTAAATATTAGAGTGATCTCAAGTCAGGTACGTAAATTTATATACATTTTAACTTATATGTTAATCATAGCCCATTTACGAGCCAGGGTCGTCTTAAGCCATAGTTGAGCTCCTATACATTCTAAAATATATTAATAGATCGTCGGCCGGATAACTGCGTGATAAAACTATAGCTTATCATCCTGAAGGATCCGGATTCAAATCCTACCCATAACTCCAGTTTTTCAGAAGGGATCCAGGCCTGACTCTTGAACCCCATCCATCAACCTTCCGGTTGATCCCATCATGGGTGTTGGCGAGTCTGTGTTGGGCTCTACAAGTTCTGCCACCAGATAAAGTATATCCCTTGTGCCGCTTAACTATACTAATCTAATCTAACTTAAAATATAGCTCTCTTTTTAAAATATTCTAAGGGATATAAAAACAAAAAGAAATTAAAAAATTCGTGCCAAGTCTCTGTCTAATTTATCGCACGAATTTTCCCACATTTCACAATATTTTGTGATAAAATTAGGTTCTGTAAAATCGCAGGTCTCCAGCATTTGACTATTTTGCTTGTGAAAAAAGATGACCCTGATACAAACTATAATATTTTCCATAATGAATTTGAAATTAAATATTCTTAATTTTAAAAATTCAAATTTATTTAGAATTACTCTTAAATTTTCGATATAAACGTAATTTGTTTGCAAAAATCAATTAAATCATCTTTAAAAAACTGAAATATTCATACCATTTTAGGTAACTGGAATAGACTTATTACCTATTTATGTTTCTTATGGACCATTTACTGAAGATGGATATGGATGCCCGTACTATGTCTATCCGGATAAGTTGCATTTCTGCGTATTTTCCTTAAAACATAATCCAGAAACAAGTTCTAAATCTTTCATTAGATGTTTAGAAACTTCACTTTTAGAAATAAAAAACATAATTAAAAAGTTTTCAGAAAAAAATGAAAAACCTGTAATTAAAAATCATGAAAGAATTCCCATGTTGATTACGGAATCCGCGACAATGTAATATTAATTTACATATTTATTTTTTTCTAAATATTAAGAAATTAATTAATGTTTTCATAAACAAAATTTATTTATTTTGTTGTATGTTACAATTTTTATACGGAATAAATTCTAATTTTTTTGAATGCAAGGATTTTATTTTTATTGTTCAATCCTATGAACACGAAAAATTTTACCACTGATATTGTATATTTAGTAAATGATTTTTGATTATCAGTTTAAATAATTATGTAGGCTGAATAAGCGTGTTACTACATATGGACGTCTACTCATATTTTGTTTGATTTGTATTACCAACATGCAGCTATTGTCGTAACAACAGTAAGATCAACAGCAACATGACGGAATAAACCAAACAAATTATAAACGAGGTTCATGTTGACGGGCAAATATTTATCAGGCTAACTATATATGTACTAATAAATTTTAAGATTTAAAAATATTCTGAGCACATCTTTCATAATCATGGAAGCAATTATTCATTACCATTGTATTACTGATTCATTACTGATATACTAAAAAAGACTTTGTTTTAATGAAATCGATAAATTTATTTTAAGAGTATTTTCTATAAATTCTAAATAATTTGAAGCAAAAAATTCTATATAACTCGATAGCTACTATTTTTAAAAATATAAGATGATCATTAATAAACGAACTGATTAAAAATAATTTTAAAAAATAAGTATAAAGTTAAAATTAAGCATAAAAAAATTACAAGATATTAAAAATATCAAAAATGAAATCGAAAAATGTCGAATACGGCATAACAAAAAATTTAATGCAGCATTGATCACATATTTAATATTATAAATATTTGGTGTTTTTAGTTATAAAACTTCCAATACAGCTTATCAACAGTTCTAGTTGAGAACAAAGGAATTTCCAGATGCACTCTTTTTCAAATATTCAAACACTTAGATTTTTGTTTAACAGCTTATCTGCTAAATAAAACTATGAGCGATTGCTTGTTTATGTCTATATTATACTTATTATAAAAACGAAGATAATATTTATTTTCGATATCGATGCAATGGCACGTGTAGTAACGGTTTAAGAAAGCCATAGAAAACTAAAAATTTTACTGCATATATATTTATAGCGAGTAATAAATATAGCTGCCTACTTAGAGTGATCGTTTTCCTGTTGTTATTAAATATTTTTTCTTTCTTTTCTTTTAGTCATATATTCAATGAATTTTCTGGTGAAGATCTGATTTTCTTGTTTCTTCATTTTCATTATTTTTGCTTTTACTTTTGTGGGATCGCGGTCGATCATTTGGAAAGGAAAGAGTTTAACTGCCGAGCGGACACAGCTAAGTCAGGATTTTTCTGACATCAGGTGCGACAATTTATCGTGTTCACACCAAACGTGTGTTTTTAGAAATTTAGTCAAAAAGAACTTAAATTTAGATTCAGATTTATATTCAGACTTACTTGTTAGATTCAAGTTTAGGCGCATGAGTAAGTGGCACTCAGAGTCCAAAGTGTTGGAAATCCATTGGAATGAAAACACAGATTTATAATTATAACAATAAAATTTTAATATGCTTAACAATAAAAATTGCATAAACAAAAAAAGAAAACGAGTAATGACAAATACATAAATATTGAATAAAACAAAGCGAAACTAGCTTAACAAAACTAAAGAATTCAATTTTAGTCAAGAAGTTTCTATGAAAAACGGGGGGATTTTACATCTGACCCATAAACATACCTTGAGAGAGAGACGCTCTTCTTCGTCTTGTTTTTTCTTATGGAAGCATCGAAGAAGTGATGCAAAAGAAGCGAGAGAGAGAGAGAGAAGTTGTAGCTGTGTGTGTGTTCTAGCTTTGCTGTTCCTCTCTGTTTTATTTTTCTGTCCACCCAATCACATCAATGGAGAGGGAGATTCGAACTCATTTCTGACCTTATTTAATCAATTTGTACCTTCCATCTTCCATTGGGATTGGCAGGTGGATTTTATTGACAAGATATTTCACAATATGGCTTTCCTCAGAATTCCGGATCTGGGTTTTACAATTATCAGTAGTTTGATCGTTGTTTCCTCTCTCAAGGCGTCTTTTTTTTTTTTTGGTCAACAGATGACTCCACTTTCCACTCAGTAAGAGTACTAAGTGGCGGGGCGAAACAAGCCCT
>WUQG02038961.1:0-10733 GCA_011317285.2 Androctonus mauritanicus | reverse complement strand
GCCATCTTTGGATAAATGTATGTTTGTTTGAATCAACCATACATTTATCCAAAGATGGCTCTTATCACCTAATACCTGATAAGAGCCATCTTTGGATAAATGTATGGTTGATTCAAACAAACCTTTACTTGGATTAGTTTCGAGCATAATACTCAATGTATAATCAATACTAGTTGAAGCTACAGACGGATGAGAGAGGATTCTTGAGGCACTTTTCACTTGGCTGAGTGTCAAATTAGCACATAAATGAGAATTTTCTCTTAGTCTGAAAAGTAATTCATTTATTTTGTTAACAATAATATCAGCTGCTTGCCTAATTTCTGGTAGATCAACAGTTACAGGAATTTCTTTACCACATGTACAGTAGTGATCTGGGATTCCTGCTTCTGCACATGTTCGATTTAATGGAATGCTACTAAATAAAGAAATACCAAATTTTGAGTAGGATTTACCAAGTGATGTTCCTTTGCTCGAATATTGTAAAATATCTATTAGAGTACTGTATGTATCATAATGAGTTATCAGTCTAGGAGTATTTGCTTGTAAATTTTTCATTGCATGTGGTTGTTTATTAATTAATGCAGACGGAACAAATATTGAGAAAAATGGCATTCTTTCTTCAACTCTACCAACAGGAGTTTTCCTAATAGCATCAAAACGGTGTCCATGATCAGACATGAAAATGAATATCGTATGATCAAAATGGTTATTTTCATAAAGCTCTTTTAACATATTGACAAAGTCTTGATCAGCAGAAGCAACTTTAGACAAATATTCATGGCTTATTTCAGCCAGAAATGAAAAAGCAAAATAATTACTTTGATTATATTTGATTATAAAATCTTTTAAATAATTCATTTGTATAATATGCTTTGGAACAGGACCAAGACATAAATGAGAACTCATATGATGAATTTTGGAATTTTCTGCAGCTAACCAAAATGGACGAAAATAATAATCAGTTGGAGGATTTTTAAAACCAGGTGCAAGATAATTGAAGAGACCAAATTTTGGAAAATCTTCAAGAAAAAGTGTTATATAATTATTCTGAGAATAATTTTTCCATATACATGGCCATTGATCAAACTGTGATTCAGGAGGCAATTCATTTCCATAAGCTTCTTTACCTGTCAGCATAGCAATAAGATTAGGAAAAGTATTATCTCCCACTTTATTCATACCACGAAACACAAAAGATTTCATATTCTTTGTTAAATAATGATAAGTATTTGGTAAAAGCCGTATGAAACTTAATCTTGACATAGAATCAAGTCCAAATATCAGCACACTGAAGGAATTATCTGATGATCTTTTACCAGATTTGACATTTCTTACATATAGATGAATTGTTGAATAAATATTGACACCATAAAAATTAGAACAAGTCACAAAAACAAAATCTGTTTTCATAAAAATTCCTTCTGGAGGAAGAATTTGTTTATCAGTATACTCTATGCTATCATCTACTCCTGATTTCCTTTTGATATTTTGATACATGCAATTTATATATTTATATCCAGCGTTTGAAATAGCTGTATGATTATATTGAAGTAGTCCCATTTTGTCTACAAATGTGAAATAACCTAAACCAGATCTGCACTTAATAGATCTAGTATTTGTAAAATAAGGCCAAATTGAATGATCAAAGGGATGAATCCTTGGCAAAACACAAGCCTGATTTGGATTAACTGGTTCTTCTAGATCTAAATTGTAATTGAAGTATAGGTGTTGTAATATATGCTGTGATTTGAAATTCCATTGATGTATCAAAGAAATCACAGTAACAATGCACAATGTTATAAAAATGCAAATAGCTTTCCTGTGTGTTTGTAATAACAAATGCCTTGTTTGCTGAATCCATAATTTAAACATTGATTTTTCCTGCAATAGAAGTTTTATTTATTAATACTGATATGAAGCAAGTTTATAAATCTATTCAAACTTATATACAGGTATATATAAAATATAATTTATTAGTTCCAAATTTTATTAAAAATTCAATTACCTATTATTATTTATTATTATGAGTGGGATGTTTATTCTGAGACACATAATAATAATAATAATAATAATAATAATAATAATAATAATAATAATAATAATTATTATTATGTTTCAAAATAAACATCCTATTTTTATTATCTTCGTGTTTATTCAATGAAAAACTCATTGAGATTTTATTTTAAAGCTTATCATCTGCATATCTAACAATAAGATTTAACTGAATCAAAAATCTATCTAAATTTGCTAAATAATATAGAATGTATATTTTCTCACTTATTTCAAATAACACTTCAGTGATACACAAAAAATTTTGGGTTTAGATACTGTATTTCCAAAAGAATTGCACTTATATCTAAACCCAAAATTTTTTGTGTATCACTAAAGTGTTATTTGAAATAAGTGAGAAAATATATTTTCTCTCTCTACTTGTCATCATCTTTCAATTGGTACTATTTTCATTCATATAGTACTAATGTAAAATTGCACCAAAACAAATTTTCATTAAGTATTAAGTTTATCATCAATTATTAAAATGTTCTTATGTTACATTAGTTAAGCCACACAGTAGTAATTTTATAATTGGTTCAATTAATCATTCCTTTTAAGTCATAGTGATTTAAAACCACTATATCACAAAAGAATATCTGAACTTTTCTCAAGTTCAGAAATTCATTTGTCATTTTTATGTAACCATTAACAAAAAATAAAAAAATTAATTCTTAGTAAAATACTAGTATCAACAATTATTAAATACAATTTTCAACAGTACTTTTCATTTTAAACTGTCTAAATTATTATTATTTATTCATATTTAAAATAATATTTAATTGCATTAAAGTAGATCAATTATTTTTATCAGATTATTAGTTATTTATTAAGAATTGAAATGATATGTTAGTGATAAATGATGCTATCATTTTTTCCACTTTACAATAAAAATAATTCAAAACAGAAATTGTATATGAAGATATTAATTGGATGAATTAAAATATTTTCTTAATAAACTAAGCAATTCAGAATGTATTTATAAATTTTATTGAAAATACAATTATTACTGAATTTGTAAACACTAGGAACACAATCTAATATACTGATGTTCAATAAGTACAACTTATATTCATTTAATTATTTTGCATATTTATTGTTTATTTCTATTATTAAACAGTATCATGCATATTGAATAATAAAAGTATAAAAATATCCTTTTCAGTTAAAAATATGAAACTATAAATGTTTTGATTATGAGATTTAATTTAATATATAACTTGAAAAGAATATAGCTAATGCTTTAATTATCAGTATTGAATTAAAATTTGTACAAATTTCAAAAAATAAAAAAAATAAATCATTTATGCTTTTAGATAATTTCCTTGTTATATTAGATTATGAAAAATTCTATCCTAATAGTAAGTTAGAATCTGATGTAAATTCTTAACAAGTAACTGATTATTTCAAAATTTTTTCTAACTCTTATCATCACAAGGAATTGAATTACATTTAAATTAAACGATATTCCCAAAGGCTACCTAATAGCAGATATTATTAAAACTTTATTAAAATTAAGCGATAAAGAGGTATAAAAAAGCTCATATTTAGACAGAATGATAAAATAACATAACTGGAGTTGACAAAATAAAAAATAAATAACTGAATTTATATCAATTTTAAAATTTCAATTGCAATTAGGACTGCAACTGAGATTTTCAATATAAAAATGTTAGAAAAAAACGTTGTGGGAAATTTAACACAAAATACAGTATATTAAAATGGCAAGTTTATGATAGTTATTTTCTATGATTTTTACTGAATATAAAATTAAAGTTTATAAATATATTGCTATTTAATTATTATTAATTTTACCCTCATATAGTTTATCAGAAACAAGTCATGATAAATTTCATTTGAAGCTGTTAAAAAGCAGCACGTAGGCCTATATGTAATGTATTTTGAATACACATCTGATGATCACATAATGAACTTATTTGTCAACTTATATATTATTATAATTACATAAACATAAAAAAATGACATAGTTAATAAATAATAAATTATATATATATATATATATATATATATATATATATACACTAGTTAATTAACATATTAAAATTTAATGAGTTTTAAAATTCTAAAAATTCTAAATTCTCTTAAAATTCTTGCTTCAATATTAATTCCGTAAATTGAGTTACCAATTACATTTTCAATACAAAGCAAAATATTTATGATTTCAAGGCTATTGAATCTTATTTTATATAGAATAATTTGCCTTTTAAACTAATAAATTAATGTAGATTAAATTTATAATAATAATAAAAAAACTAATATATCATTAGTAGCATATTGCTTATTTGTACGAATACAAACCTAAAAATTACCTGGTAATCAATTTATGTTGTTTATATCGGTTTTTAGAAACGTCTTTCCTCTCAATGATTTAATTACTCGTCTTTTACAAAGTTCTAGCATCTTGTGGTAGCGCCCTCTTTTGGAATTCTCTTTTCGAAGACGTTAAAAATTAATCATATCATCTGTTGATAATTTATTGATCTATTAAATAATTATATATTTTTATAACATTTTACTATACAAATTTATAAAACAGGTGTCAAAATTTAAATATTAATATATACAGAAAATTTTTAGTGAATATTTAAATTATTTTTAAATGCTTACTGCTCATTTATCGTTATTATTTTAACCAAGGATCCTTGATTTTAACTAATGTTTTAACTACACATATACACACAATTTCTTATTTAAAAGAAATATTTAAAAAGTTTTAAAATTTATAAGAAGTGATATATCATTTTAAATTTATATAATTAATATTTAAAACTGTATATAAGATGCTATATACTCATTTAAAAGTGATTTCTACGAAATCTGTTATTGTCGCAGATAGTTATGTTGAATACAATAATATCGCTTAAAAGAATTATTTAATAATCGAATGTGATGTGCATTAATGCAAAGAAAATAAGCATGACGAAGTTTTTTGAACCAGAGACCAAGCATAAACTCTGATTATTAACATTCGAGTATAATGATCAAAATACATACCGCATTGAAATTTATTACGAGTAGCTGAATGTTGTGAATACAGTTTGCAATACGATTACTATTCCGTAATTTAAAACAAATGTATTAAATATATTATATAAAACGAATCTAGTTTTTCATTGTAATTTTAATTGCTTTATCCCAGAAATTAATGTTAAATATATTTTTTAGCACTTATTATCTGATAAAGCAGAAAAAATATTTTAAAAACTGTGAAGCAAATAATAATTTCCATTAATTTTATATGAAATTATTGTACTATCAAAAAATTTCTCATTGTGTCATTTCGATTGTTAAATTTAAAGAAATAAAATGATGATAAAATGTTCAATAATATAATTAATATTTGAAGAATAAATAAATGCATATGGTATAAATAAGATGCTATAAATTTTCTAAGCAGAAAATTTATAACATCTTATTTATAAATTTTCTAAGCAGAAAGTAGTGATGATGCTATGATGAAATTTTAAAAATTCAATTCAATTTTTATGTAAAGAACGATGACGATAAAACAGATGTTAATTTAATTTAATAATTTATATATTACTAACCGAATATATTGTATACTATAAAACCGCAGATACTTTTTTTTTTTTTTTTTTTAACTTTTAAATATTTTTTTGATCGGAAATAAATATATTGTATTTAATATTAAGTAAAAATTATTTTACTAAAAGAAAATTCAGTGTCATATTTTATTAAAAACTTGAAAAATGTGACACTAAAAAATTGGGAATTATATATTTATATTTTTCTTCATTCATATATCTTCAGTTTTTGTAGTTTATAGTATAAAGATTATATTCCTCTATGTAAGAATACAACATTTGATATAATTCTTATTTTTGTCTATTATTCTAATATATAAAATTATAAAAATAAAAAGTTCAAAAATTGACTCCAGATAGCATTAGGGACGTTCATTAAATATCAATAATCTGTATTACAATATATTATAATTTTGTTTACTAATAGGAACAAGAAAGGTGAAAAGTAGCGTTTACCTGCATTTTCCCTATTTAAAGTGGGCAGCGGTCAATCATTATACGTAAACAATAAGACCTTGAATAAAACCGCTAGTAATTAGTGAATAATTGAGAAGTTAGAAAATAAATTTCCTTTATACGTAAGGCATGAGATATATGTAACTGTTATGTAATATTTTTACAATTGAATCATGCCTTTGTTTCATTTCATTACATACTTGAATAATACAATAATGTTTAGATGAGAGAAATTACTAAATATTAACTCTTCTAGTTACAAAACTCTAGGAACATAATCTTGACTTATAATATTAGGTCTATGAGAACTTTTGATTGCTATATATTAAGAGCAGTTATTGCTATTTCACTTTAAAGTAGTGATTTTCAAGAATCTAACTCCAATGTTAAATATTTTGTAATATTTTAAAAAATAATTTTATAATTTAAAAAAATATTAAAAATATAATTGCAATAATTTTATATTATTATTAAAAAATATTGCGATATTTGTTATTTATGAACAGTGAGTGTGAATTGCATTTATTTTATCATCATGTTTTGTCAATTCAAGAATATATAGCTGCTTTGCAATTTCATTATATCATAGCATTATATATAGCCTTTTTTCTTGCTATTTTATTTCTATTTTTCATTGTTTTATTTTTCTAGGGATACTGGCAATCCTGTAGTAAATTCAAAATTAATGGTATGCAGGGTTCCTTTCATCGCATACCATTAACTATTGCAACAACTTAAAATGAGCTCAACTTGAATTCAACAAACCACATTCCATATGGTTCAAATTCACTAACAAGTAAGACTGAAGTGAACTTATTTAGACAATTCATTTTGGATGACACATTCAAAGTAATCATGTAAAATGTAGTTTAATCCATATCACACAGTCATTTTTATTACAAAGTAACTTCAGAAAATCGAATATTCATCAAAAATAGATGAGTTTACAAGGAGGCAATTAATGGTACTTAAAATTTGACTTTAATGATCTAATCACTCAGTTAAATTTTATAAAAAAAAAACAATCAAATAGTACAAAAATTATTAAGAAAACATCTTTGAACTGCAAATATGCCATCAATTTTTAAGCAGTTGCAGACAAGGGTTTAATTGATATGTCAGTGAGATCACATTCAATGGTATAATAATCTTGTTAAATTTCATAAAAAATGAATAGTTTAAGATATATTAAGAGAGTATTTGAGAAGTTTGACATCCATTATTTTTTAAATAGTTGCAGTTAAATAGTAAAATAATGTTAGCAGAGTTGGTCTTTCAGAATAGATCATACCAAATTTCATGAAAATATAATAATTAGTTCAAAAGTCATTAATGGGGACCAGTGCTTTTCAGAGAAAATGCAAGACCCGAGACAACTAATATTTTTGAGATTCGTCAAAATTTAAAATAAAATTTTGGACAAGAAAATAAATAAATTTTATAAGCTTAATTGAATAAATATTAAATAACATTTATTTATTTTACAGAAGTTCCTTACATTTAAAATGACAAAATTGAAAAATATAATGGTAAAAAAGACCTAAAATCGTGAGGCTCCAGGCAGCCGCCCCTCTTGCCCCCACTGATAGGCACTGGTAGGAACATTTACACAAATAACAGCTAGTGATTTCATATACTTTACTTTCTTTCAGAAAATATACTAAAAACATTTATTAAAAAGGAAGAAAATTTGAAGATTCCAGTAAAATGATTTTATTGTAGTGGTGGTGATAATGGAGAACGAATTTTTGGAAGCTTTTTTAACGGATTTTAAATACGTAGATAGTTAAGAGTTATTTTGAGAAAGGATTATATATAATATTATATATATAAATTATATTTTTAAATAAAAATATATTTACAAAATGAACAAACATTCAATCTAAGAAATATTTTGAAAATTTTAATTATAAGACAAAAATATTTATCATTTATAGATAATTTACAGTTCTGTTCAAATTAGTGGCATTAGTACAAGCATTAGTGCAATACAAGGATGTGGTGCAATAACTGTAATTTAAATGTTAACATACATATTTTTAAAATACTGAAAATATTGCAGTTCTAGTTAAAATTTCTTTATAATATTTATTGATGTTCTGGATATTTATTCAATATAAATATAAAATATTAAGTTATGCTGGGCAACAGCTATTGTTTATGCTATCAAAAGAAATAAATAATAAAACGGAACTAAATATCCGCTTTTGATCTTCAGATTTATTAGAAAAACTATCAAAAATTATGATAACAAAATGATATCTTTATGCAAATAAACGATGAATATCTGATTATAATAATTATAAATATTTAATAACTATATATTTGGTAAAAATTTTTTATATATTTTATATATTTCAGATATGTAGTTTAGACAAAGACGCATATGATGTTATAGAAACTCTGGCGATTTGCTCTGCCGATTATAAAGGATTTTTTATAGGACAACACTCAGTACGGTTATTTTCAGTATTTAAACAATCAATTAAATTCTTTTTAACCGTAAATTAATGATCTTAATTGTCAATGATTATTAATCGATAATTTAAGATTAAAAAGAATTTATAAAATTCGAACTTTTCCTTATGATGACAGCTTGTTGAGGTCTAATTATGTCATGCAGAAGCATGTGCAGAAGTGATGTCATATACTCGTTGCCAACTTTTGGGAAACTTACTTAAAATTTCACTAATACTTGATTTTGTAAAAATGGCAAAGTAAATAAAAAATAACGAGCATATCTACATAAAATTTTGTATCAATTGACACAATAATTGCTTTCCTAGCCAATAAAAAAAAAAAAAAAATATGAGATGTCATATTGACCAGATGTTTTACACCTTGCCATTTATCAGAATTTTTGAAACTTCATCATTAGATGATTTTTCGACAATTACAGGTAAATCAAAGATACGGTTTAAAAATAGAAAAATTATTAGGCATTACATAAAATCCTGAATCAGCCATCTCACTATCTTAGGCGGAGCAATAAAAAAGTTTGAGGACTTGCCAAGTCGAATGTGTAGCGTGTTTATATGTATAAGTTAGATATTAAATATATTTATGTAATTATTATTTCTTAGTATCTTCTGTTTAAGAGAGATAATATAAAGCTCTACATAGAGAAATTATATCAGATTATGATCTGATATGTTTCTCTAATTATATTGAATATAGTCATTCTCCCGCTAATGACTGGAATTTGAATACAGCAAATTAGAATTCGCCTGTGCCTGACGATGCCTGAGGAATTTACGGGTTTAAATGTAACAATGAATTATTTTTTCCATTTCCGCTTAATAATATAAAACTAATTCATAGTTACATATAAATTTATACAAAATACAGAAATAGTGATTCATGAACTTTGACTATAGATCGATCTATCACCAATCAGTCTAAGTTCTCTCTCGAGAAGAATTCCATTCTCTTATTTCGTTTTGCAATGCTCTTGCAGAGTCCGTGATGTCATTTGTGACATCTATACGACATCATCAACTATACTTATTACGAAGAATCCGCGTTTCGCTACTGGTGAATTTTTTTCTTTGTGATAATTATAAATACAGTGCACCCTCGATTTTACGAACTCATATGGATCCCAAAAAAGTTCGTAAATGTAAATGGCATTAGTTAACATTAGTTCTAGAGGATACTTTCCGGACGAATTCAATAGTTCTATGAGGGATAGGAATTCGGGTTGGATGTGATGTGTCTTTCCTCACATCTAAATCTCGTTTTTTTTTTTTTTTTTTGGTTTGTTCAAAAAGAGGGGAGAGACGGAGAAAGAAATTTGGAGGGAACAGAGAGAGACGCACTGATAGGAGAAATATGATAATGTATCGTAAAATCGTATCATCAAACCCATGGATTCTTGTCCCCGATAAAAGTCAGTTATAATGAAAGAATACACGCAGGTGTCGGGTGAAATTTATTGTTCTAGTTGTCTTTTCGTTAAGAATAAAAATCCTGTCTTTCCCCGGCAAGGGTAAAAGATCAGAGTTACCGGAACTGGTATATAAGAGCTCTCATGTGAGTTTTTTTCTGTGTCGGTCGAGGGAAGATCAGGTATGTTGTTAGTTCGTGCGTGCGTCGTAGATGCACGCACAAACTAACAACATACCTGATCTTGAAGGCGGAAATACCGTAGATTCGGATCTACGGTGTCTTGCCGTCAATTAAAGAAGTAACCGACGACATCATTCTGGTCCTGCGATCATTCTGATTCGACGTTCCGTTTTAACTGCTCCGAAAAGAAAATTAGACAGTTCAAGTGAATTAGGACAATAATTAGCAACCATTTCTTCTGGATTATTCCTCAACTTAGGGGTATTCTAAGTTGAGGAATAATCGGTATGTAACTTTTGTAAAGAAATCTCTTTTTTTAAATGTTAAATAAAGTAAGTTATTGGTTTATTAAACCGTAGCCTCTGTGTCGTATAGCCTAGCCTCATCGCCCATTCTTACCCGCAGCATGCCGTTCAATTTCGTCCATCGGTCTCGCGCGCTTCACAATTAGTAAAAACGTGTAGTTCGTAAATTGGAGGTTCATAAAAACGCGAATCCATTGTAGCATAAATAAAATATATGAATAGCAACATATATAATCACTGTGACACAGGGATTATATATGTTGTATATATGTAGTCACAGGGATCAAAT
>WUQG02038950.1:0-10734 GCA_011317285.2 Androctonus mauritanicus | reverse complement strand
GAGTAAGTCGTAATTTGTAAGGAAATGGTAATTTTGTTTAAAATGTTTAAAAATCAAAGAAATATATTATTGTACTGCACTAAAAAAATTGTATTGGTAAAAATTAATTGCATACTTGTATTATTAATAAAGGTATCTACTCAATAAAAGTATTATAAGAATACAGTTATTTTATTTTTTTTATAAAAATATAATAATAATTTGTCTTACCCATTTTGATATAGTGTGCGACCCTCAAAGCCAATTTTTTTAAAATACTTCGGAAATCTGGCCCATGTACGAAAAAGTTTTGTAATAACTGAGTTAGTATATAACATTAATATCTATAGTAAATGTACTATATATACATATATTTACTATGATATAAATTTGGTATATACAATATTATTTTACAGATGGTAGTGCAATCTGTTTGTTTATATCAGCTTCATGCCTAAATATGGCACTATGGCAGCTCATGTCCTCTATGTCCCAACAGTCAAACAATACTTTTTTACTCTGAGATCTCAGACATATATGTGAATGGATTGTCTAGAAGGATGCTAAGAAGCACTTATCTATATATGATATTAATTTTAATATAATTATTAACTTTTAGCAATTCTTAAAATTTTATTTTTAATTTATAATCAAAATATAATATAAACATTTTCCTACTACCATCACAACAATTAAGTTTTATTAATTAATTAAAAATAAAAAAGTGTGGTATATTAATAATAATAATTAAATTACTATATGCTTACTTTTTTAAATTATTAAAAAAATATCAAAATTTAAATTTTCAACATTAAAAATTTATTATTAATTCCAAAAAATTACTTACAAAGTTTTTAAAGATCCAAGTTTCTGAAACAGTGACTTTGGAATTGCATTTAAACGATTTTTATCTAATCTCAATGATTCTAAAGATGTTAAATTATCCAAACATCCTTTTTCTAAGCTGACAATTCTGTTGTTATTAAGTTGTCTATAAAAATAAAATTATTTCAGTTCTTATAATAATTATTATGTATCTTTTAATTCTATCAAACAATAAAAACAAAAGTTTGCTAATTTAATACACAATTATAAAATTAAAATTGAAAAATTATTATTATTATTATAGTCTTTAACTATCTAGATGTAATCTGTGAGATCACATCTATTATTATTATTCTCTGTAAAATATCACCTCTATTTGTAACATTATAGGCTATTAGTGTAATCTTATATCGCCTTCCGCAGAGTTCCTCTTCATTTCTTGGATATTATTTTTTTACATAAATGAATTATTCATTGTTTTTTTAATTCCTGTTTGATAGAACATATTACTAGTGTTACTCAGACCATACCTTGATTCATTTCAAAGTCAAAATATGATTTCAATAATGATAACAAATATTTATATTCTAATAACACTGACAAAATATATTCTAAGCATACAAATATTGTTGAAAATTTGGTAGAATGATTCAAGGATAGGGGATATATAATATCAATTTAGAACACAGATTTTTTAATTTTTATAATTTTACCATATACTAACAAAGTGCATTGCTCAGACATAGCTTTGAAAACATATATAACATATTAAAAAAAAACTTGGTTTTGATTATTTACATATTGATTTCTTCTACAGTTTCAGTTATTCTTTAATACAGCAACTCAATTTTTGAAAAAGTTCATGAACTTATGAGTCTATATATCTTCCTGTTCTTTGATTTTCAAATCAATAATGATGTGATATTGTGCACTATATGAACCAAAAACTTGATTTTTTTTTATCAATCTTCATTATATTGTATCTCAGGAAGAATTTTATTTTTTAATTGGATAATTGTTTCATGCATGATTTCATTTCATTTGTTATTTCAAACCACATGCTTATTGAAATGTTATATCATCATCAGACAAATTGAATTAAAACTGGTAGAAATTATTTGTATTTTCTGAATTTATTAAAGTATAAAATTGCAAGATCAATTATCAATATTATTTGACAATGACATCATCAGAATGCTTACAGAACATCACCTATATGTTACATCACAATGATATCATAGGATCTTGTGACAACATGCAGAATTGAACAAAATCATTTTGCAATATAATTTATTTATTATAAAATTGGAATCCATTGGCTTCTATTGTCCAATTTTAATATAGATTTAACCAGAGTATTAGGTCACAATGATGGAATGTCACATAGTGTTATATCATTGTGATGCCACAAATCAAAAATTAAAATTTGTGATGATGTCACCCACTATTATGTTGTGGTGGCATCATATTGCACCATGATGATGTCATCATGGCCTATTATGATTATATTTAGTAAAAAAAACATAACTACATATAGCGCCATCTACTGACTAAATTGTTAAATTCTATGGAGTTTTTAGATTATCTGTAATTGTTTAACAATGATTACTTTAAAAAAAATCACTACAAAGGGCAATTATTTAAGTTGGACGATCACAGAATCATGCTAAGTTTGATAATTGTAGCTTCTACTGTTTAGATTATTTGATATAAACATACAAATAAACAAACAAACAACTGAAAATATATATAAGACGACTCATGAATTGGCTTTAAAAAGCATTTATGTACTAAAAAAAAACATCATTCCTATAGTAAGAACACATATTATAGTGCCTGTGATTTTGTAAAATTTATTTTTTATTTATTTTTTTTAATATGCTTAATCATTCTGTTTTTTTAGGTTAAAAAGAGTAAATTTTTATATTTTACAGGTAAATAATTTTGAAATTTCAAATTTAAAAAATCATCTAAAAATACATCATTTATTATATGCCAAAGTTTTAAACAAAATTTTTCTGTAATCCACAAATAAAAAGAATATTTAAAACATATAACAATAATTTTTAGTGTGATGTTTTAAATCACTGCTATATTATGAGTAAAAATATAGAACAATCTTTTAAATCAAACATGGGCACACTTGTTATTCAAATATGAACAGTTAAAGATATACTAATTGCAAAATTATATAAAAAATAAATACAATAAATAAATAAAATTTAATTATATAAGTTCACAAATACTAAAAAACATAATTCATCAGGTTTTAATAACAACTATTAATATTTTATATTTATAAATATTATAATATTTTTCTAAATGTCGCTATCTTTTCTATTAAATTATGATGTAAAAACTGACAGAAATGTTCACAAATGAACAATTTAACAAAAATTATATAAATAATTATCATATTTATTTATTTTTTGTTAAATTTTGTTATATTTTTTTATTAAAAACTTAGAAAGGAAATTAAGAGGGAAAAAAATTTTTTAAATTTATCCTCTTGATATGGGCAAAACATATCATAAATAAATAAGACTTTACAAAAAGTACAATAGATGTTAAGAATTCATTAATTCAAAAATTATATTGGTATGCAGTATAATAATTTTGCTTCAATAAACATGACTGAATAAACATATGTTCAATAAACATATACCAAATTGGTTTATTGTATTTTTGATTCAATATACCTGTGCAATATGTTAATCTAATATAATATTTAAATAATATGTTTTTATTAATCAGAAGCTTTAAATCTTTGTTTATTGCACTACCTACTGAGATTATAATTAATCATTAAATTTAATATTTCTGAAACTATTATATATGAAATGGAAAAACAAATCAGAAATTTTATATAATATTAAACAGCAGTTATTTAAGTTAGCTATTAGAAAGCAATATTCCAAGATAAAACATTTGATATATCATGCCATTTATTAATTAAATTATAAAACTGCTGACAACTGAATATTTCTTTTAAATGCTTATTCTAAAAAAGTATTGAACAGTTCAATTGTTTAAGATAGATAATCAGATAGCATGTCAAGCTTAGTGGTTATATCTTTTATTTTTTAGATTGTTCAACACAACTAATTCAATATACTATAAGGTAAATATTAGAAAAATCTGGAAAATAGCTTAATTTGTCTAATTTATTTAAGATATTTTTTTAGAACAGAATAATTAATTTAATATTTTGAAATGCAACTTGAATAATATTACATTTAAATTTATTATTAAAACACAAATATTTTAAAACAAAATTTATTTTATATTTGATTTAAAAACATTTATATTGCCTTTTGGCATTTAAATGTAATTCTAATTTTTAAAGTTTCTAAATAACAATATTCATATTTAAAACAATAGGCAGATATAACTGTAATAGAGAAAAATTATATAAAATTTTTCCTAGAATTTGTAATAATTGAATTTAACTAATTTATTTTTATAAGAAAATACAAAATCTAAACTTAGTAAAGAGAAATGTTTATATTTTTAAATATTCCAATAATAATTTCTAAAAATTTTTAAACAGTCCAAACAAACTTTTTATTTAATTGGACTTTAATATAGTTAAATCATGATTTTATAGTAATCTAGTTAGTATTTTGCACATCTTTGCTTATAATTATAATGTATATAATTAGTTATCAGTAATATTATCAAAGACATTTTTCTATAAAAAATAATCTTAAAATATTTAATTTTAATATTAATATAAATAATCTTTAAATAATAATAAGATTGAAAATTTTAAATATAGCTTTTGGTTAAAGAAAAAATATGAAAAGCTAAATTTAGGGAACATGTTCTTAAAAGAAAAAAATAATTATTGTTAAAATGAAAAAATATAAATTAACAGCTTTATTATGTTTCATAAATCAAAATTCTCAATATTCTATATTACTGTACTAATATTGTAATCAAATTAATTTCCAAATCCACTGATTTCTACCTTTTATAAAGCAGATATTAAATAGAATGAAAATAATTTTGTTCTGTTGTAGCTATGTAAAATAAAATTCATTGAAACTAACCTCCACATAAAAATTTTTTAAATTAAAAACTAAAAATAATTTAAATTTTGTTGATTACAGTTATTATACATATAAAACCAATGAAAGTAATAACACTGATAAAAAATAGAATCTTTCAAATTGTATAACAATACAGTTTGAAAGATTGTATAACAAAATAATTTAATATCTTAAGAACATAATTTAGATATCCTTAAAAATGCATATTTAAAATATAGTATTTTATCAATACCTCAAATATTAAATTTCACAAAATTGATTGTATAATGATATCACTGAATTATATATATAAAATCCTAAAGACATTTCTCAGATTTATTATTAAAAACTAAAAGGAAAAAATTAATTCACTATAGAAAATTGATATTTTTTTATTTCCTACTTGACATGTTATATAAATACATAAGTCTAACTAAATAATCAATAATTCAATAAGAAAATAACAGCTTATTACTATTAACAATTATAAAGAGCTTGATATTTAACTATATTGATTTCTAGGATTTCAATAATCAAGTATAAAAATTTATTTGATTTTTTAATTATTTAATTTCAAAGATTGTAAGTTGTGATTAATGCAATAAATAAAACTGCTTATAATAATATATCATATTATATATATTTTAACAAAACAGAAATAAATTTCCAAAAGTTTTTAAATATTCTTTTCAAGAAATTTTATTCACTGGAAAATTTTTAATGGAGTGTTTTGTTATAAATTGGAATATTTTGAACATTTTTACATAGAAAAGCCTTAGCTGAAAATCTCAATGAGAGTTATTTAAAAATGCTAAGTCTTTACTGTTTTTATCTTATTAAAAATTATATTTTTATTATGATGGCAATATTTCATTTTAAAAGTATTAAAATGCATAATTCAGATATTAAGAATTTTTTACAGCTATTTTTTAATATATAATGAGAAATAACATTAACAAAATCGAATTAAATTAACAATGGACATAATAAATCAATTACTTAGTACAAAAGATAGAAAATATAAAAATGGAAATCAATGAAAATAGGTGAATGTTAACAAAGGGTTTAATAATCATGACACTTTTTCCCATAAACAAAGGTGGGAACGTACAGAAAGGGTTATGACTCAGTCCAGATGTTGTCTAGCCCAGTAGAATCTAATTTTCTAGATTATTTTTAAATCGGGAAAAACTACTAAAAAAAATGGAAATAATTACCTAACAAAGGTGTGAAAGAAGTAATGATAAAAAAAACTTAGGTGGGAGCTAAAGAATAAAATATATTATTTTGTTGCGTAAGTAGGTTGTGATCAAAGCTATACCGGTAATAACACCTGGGACTCTTAACACAGAATTAGAAATGGGGGAACGGCGAGAAAATAACAAGCAGTACTAAAAATACAACAATGCGCGAAGGATTTTTTTTCTCTCGAATAAACAACAAAATTACTGATGACGTCATCCAAAAATTATTTCTAAACAGCGATGACGTGGCTTTCAATTCTACTTTTCTAATGTATGTCTTGTTCATTTTTTTAAATGCGGAGAATTTGACGACAGTTTTGAAGGTAAACGGACAAGGAGACCAGCTGCGATCACACCACGCAGTCTACGGGACAGCTGCCAACACCTGCACAACTACGTGGGTCGAAATGTCCTTGCCAAGAGTTACGATTACAGACGGAAAATATAAATGAATAAAACTACATCTACGGTTGCCATGGAGATATAACGTCATCGAGTGAGAGAGAGAGGGAGAGAATAAATAATGGATATTGAAAATGTAAAAAAGAAAAAAAGTCTGCGTAATGCGATTACCATCCGAGCTCATATGTTTTTGATATTTAAAATGATTTTTATTATTATTATATAAAATTACTTACAAGGTGACCAGCTTGGCTAAGTCCGGAAAGATTCCAGAAGGAATGTCGACAATTTTATTATTTCCCAGATGTAATGTTTTCAAGTTAGGGTAGTTTTCCAAGGCTGTCCTACTAATAGTGAAGATTTCGTTGTTAGACCTGAAGAAAATAATAAAACTAATTAAATCAAAAGTCAGATTTATAATTTATATTTTAACTATATTTATATTTCAAACTATTGTGATTTTTATGGCATAAAGCATATAAAATAGCTTTAAAGATTTTTTAAGCAGTAAAGATTATAAAATAAAACTTTATAAATGTTTTGAAGAATTTGGATAATAAGTAATACTTACAGATGCAACGTCGTCAAGTTTGGTAGATAACCAAGATCTGGAATATCGCTTAAATGGTTGTGTTCGATTTTTCTGAAATATACGACAAATATCATGCAGACCCATATATTAAAACATCTCGTTTTTCTAATTTAAAATATTTTTAAATGAAGAAAAATTTTGATGAGAGCAAATAACAAAATAAACAAAATATCAGTTCTTTCTTTCATTTCCATTCTTTTATTTCATTTTATTGCGTTAATTTTTAATAATAAAATATTCGCTATTTCTGTAAAGATTTGCGAAGGGATCAGTCTGATAAAACTAATATTAGAAATAACATTAAAATGAAAATAAATAAATATATATATATATAACAGCTAAATAATATTTATATGCTCAAATATATTTTAATCTATAATTAAATATACATTACTTACAATATTTGTAATTCGTTCAAATGACGAAATCCGGTGGTGTTGAGAGTTCTGATCTGATTATGACTTAAGTTTCTGAAATAAAACTATCTGTTAAATTTTATATCATTTTAAATTTTCATTGTTTTGATCAATTTTTGTTTGCAAAAAAAAAAAAATTAGTTTTCATTTCAATAAGCGATCGCATAACCAATTTTTATCACTTAACAGTAATTTATTTATAAATCCAAACACGTTAACTTCGAAAATTGAGTAAATGATTAAAATTCGAGCATTTCCAACTCAGGATATGGCAAAGCAATTTCCTCATAACAATTTATTGAGACCTGACTCTCAATCACTAAATTTCATAACACTGATTCAACGGCAGACGACAATTAAATTTAGTTGAAACTAAACCACCACTTATTCATGGTGACATAAATGAATTCCATTTCATATTAACAAATTTAACAATGACCGTAAAGACGATTTTACTTCGCCCACACTTCCTATTTAGCCAAAGGAAGGATGTGATGTCCAAATTGAAAGTAATCATCCCGTGCTGCAACACCGTCCGTCCAATCGTGATTGATATTTAGAGAGTGAATCCAATTAGGTCTATTCTAACGACTTAATGTAATTTCTAGCCGCCGACTGAGTCATGGGTTCCAATCTTCCTAGCCGGTGATTGTCAGAATTTAATAGAGAAATACTGCCATGTCAGGATACGAATGGCAAACATCTCATCCTTTCCCACGAGCTTGTAACAGATGAAGATACTGAATTACATAATATGCTTACTTATTCACATCAAAATTTATTAAATGCTAAGCTCGATTTTCTGTTCAATTTTCTTTCTTTGAAATATTCCACATCCGGCATCGTGTTAGGCGAAACAGTTACCGCCCAGTAACCAAATATTCACCTTGACAACACGTGCAAAATTGAAGGAGAGGCGAGGCTTGCATGTAATGAGACGGCCATTTACACCTGATACTTTCTAACTTTTGTCTGAACACGTGCGTTATACGCACCCAGCCAACATCTGTAACAGTAATCATCTGATAAATCAGATGCTTTTTCATTCAATAGAAAAAATATTAACTACGCGATAATATTTAAGATTAATACAAATATTATAAAAAAAATAATTTAAAATTTTTGTAAAAACTAAAGCAGCATTTCAGACTCCCATGTTTTAAAGACACAGGGAATAGGACAGTTTTACGAGAACCACCTAAATTTATGTGATACACCAGGTGACAGGGGAGTGTCTTGACATTGTGTCTCGGCTACTTTTCACACCCTGAATCTCAACCCATCGTAGGCGGAGCAATGGCATTTCTAAACCCTTCGGATACTTCAAAGCCGCACCTGAAAGTAATCGGAGTTTTGGCTGCTGCACACGTGTGACCTAATGATCTCTATGAGATCAAGTTGAAGAAACCAAGTCACTGAAACAACAGCTACGCCATCTGCTATAACAAAGGGATTAATAGTAATAAGGGAATCAATATGACAGTTAAAGGAAGGCAAATAAATCTGATAAATAAAAATTTAACTAAAGACATATTTTAAAACTTGTTTAGTTATCACAGAATTATAATAAAAATATTATATATGATATTTAGGATCTCTGAAGCCTAAGTTTCTTCAATGAAAAATTTCATTAGCAAATAACATTGAAAAGTAATATTTACATGCAACTTAATAATTTGACGATGATTGAAAAATAGTGTTAAAAAATTACTTAATTAAGATTTTTACAAAAATATTAAATAACTGAATTATTACACTTCTTACTATATATTGTATATATTCAACGTATTATTTAGTTTTTATTTAAAAAGTTGTAAATGCCATGTGGCTAGATAATTATGATAGAGTGTTTTGAGACTTTTTAATACACATATACTCACAGTTCAAATAGTTTGGATTAGCCAAACATTGCACAAATTCTAATTCGACTTGAAAACGATTCCGCTGTTGATCATCAGTTTCTGGTGCCCCTATAAATTATTAATCAGCATTAATACGATTCACCTTTATGTAATTATCACATAACTCTAGAAGCACACCAAATTTTATATTTTGATACAATTAACAAAAGTCTAAAACTTTATTTTGGAATAGAAACAAGGCTCAAGAAAGAGTAAAAAGCTACTAAAAGAACTACTTTCAGTAAAATTCTGAAATATGGTTTTAAATAACAAAAATTGTGAAAGGTTGTAATGATTCTAACCGCACAATTACTATTGTAGTAAATTTTAAGATATATTCTGATTTAGATTTGAGTTTGGTAACAGTTATTAGGGCAATCAGATGTAATTGGAAAGTTTTACAGAATTGCATCATTTACATATTTTACAAAGGCTGTATAAGCTTAGAATACAAAAATTGAATATTAATCTCAAAATAAAGGGAAAATCAATGAATTTTTGAGATTTCATCAAAACAAAATGATAATTATGAAAAGTATATGACAAAATGAATAAAGAAATGATGGCACTCACCGTTCATACCGATAAATGGTTTTCTTACTTTCAGAAGATTTGTATCATCAAATCGGTTCATATTATGTTTTTACACAACAATATTGGAAAGTGATCAGAAAACCAACACTAAATCTAGTTTTTAACTTGACAAAATGATTGAAAATTCTCGATTTTTACAAAAAGTTTCACATTAAATTCATAATGTAAACACCTGCAAGCACATCACATCACAACTCGACGCAGCAGCGCTCTCTCTGTCTACTGCTGAATTCTTCAACGCCATGACCATGCGATGACCATGCTATGATGTCAGTGACAGTTGTCACACTATTGTGGTCATTAAAAACGTGTAATTATAAAGTTTCGAAATTCAAAATTTCAAATTTCAAGAAATTTAAAGTGCAATGATTTGTTGTCAATATATATTTACATTTTCATTTATTGATGGTGTCTACTGGACTTCGAAGCCAAAAACTTGAAATTTATATTTACAAAATTTAGTAAACTATAACATTTTTTAAGTTCTTTCAAAAATATATTTTGTATATTTTTGTTTTGATGCCCAGAGATCACGTGATATATTTACGATCAGCTGATAATGATAAACGTCATCCTCTCTCCCCCGCGTTAACCAAGGCCAACACACGTTTTTGGCGCGCCCGCCGGTGAGGAGAGAAATTCCGCTAAAAGGGTTATTTATGTTTATCAAAAATAAGTAAAATTGAATTTTTGCTGAAGTATACTTTGTTTTTAAGCAATAAGTTGTCTTTTTTGTTCTTAAAACTATCG